>JAUZST010031053.1:0-29166 GCA_034779995.1 Parotocinclus haroldoi | reverse complement strand
GAAACGTCCACATACACCCTCTTGAGTAAAGAAAAAATGATTGGGATAGATATATGCTTCACCTTGACATTTTCATGACACAAAAGCAATGGCTCTGGTTAGCAGCGGCCTGAAGATCAAGTTGAAATGGAGCATTTAAAAAATGACACAGTCCATTTCGGCGGCCAAAATTTCCTCCTGTGCCTTCACTGAGACATGATTAATGGATCTCATCAAGTGAAGCCTCTGCTCCCGCTTGTGCCCTTCATGGCCTCGGCTAATTACACGCAAACAGCAAACAAGCCCAAATCACTATGGACGTTTTATGGAGCATGGAGAGTTCATTCATGAGATTTGTTTACTGAGTATGCAAAAAGTTTAAGGGTGAATAAAAACTAAGTAAAATGAATTATTACTATTACTATAATTACTGTTACACTTATTAAGAGTAGGAGAAGGAGTAGGAACAGTAGTATGCTGTGTACAACCGCGTGCATAATTTCACCCAACACCACAACTGGGGTGCCAAAGGTTGCAGTAAGCTGCAAAATGTAAATGTTGAATACACTTAAGCACATGATATGAACTTTGTTTTCACTTAAGCACAGCACAGACAAAAACACTAACCTAGGTTTATACCATTGGCTTGTTTTAACACAAAAATAATAGGATTTCATTGCTATCACTTTTACTACATTTTACCTTGCTTTTTCACTATTGTTATGCATTTGATAAATATAATGCTCTTTATAAATATTTGCATGGCTAATTTGTATCTTCTGTAGAACAACCACATAGTGCTTAAAAAGAAAGACAGAATGAAGAGACAGACAGAAATATATATTACAGACAATTATAGAAAAGAAAGCAAAAAATAGAAAGGCAAATGGTAGGACATTGACAGGTAGACAAAGAAAGACAGACAACCAAACAAGCAGGCAAATGATTACAGGTAAGAAATCAAAACAGTAAGAAAAAACAAGACGAATTTAGAGAAAGACAGACAGAAACACAGACTGCAGCATAGCTGCCCTCCTTATTCAGAGAAACTTAAAACTGATACAATCTCAGAAGGTACAATCCAAGCAATTGTGGGTTAAGAGCAATGTTCAGGACTGATGGCGTTCTTGTAAATAGCTCTTGCTGAGCTATCATTGCCAGACTGACAAAACCGAGACAGACAGAGCAAGAGACACAAAAACGTAAGAAAGAAAAAAACAAAAGACTCATGGAAAGAAAGAAAGAAAGAAAGAAAGAAAGAAAGAAATCCATTTTGGAAAATTTGGAAAAAAGGTTTGCCTACAAATCTCCCATAATAAAACAGCCCCTATTTTTTGTGAGAGGGTATGATTAAATACATTGAGATAAAGTGTGGCTTTTTCACTGGTATTGCTAAGTTGTAAGAAATGGAATATATACATGTATATTTATGTATATATTTATATGAAATATATACGCAGAAAACTTGATGTCCCAATGTTCAAACCAGACCTGCTCATTAAGCTTCTTACATCTTAAAGAGATTTGAGATCAGCAACAAAGAGAGAGTGAGACGAAAGACCTTTGAAAGATGGGCAAAACTGAAACAGAGAATTTCTATCGAAATAAACCTCGCCGTCGAATGAACCTCCAACAGTTTTCAGAAGTGGATGATAAGAGAAAACCTACCAGTGCATGGAAAATGCCAGAAGGCCTGAAAGATTGAATGATAGTACAGATGCACTAATCGTAGCAGAAGATAAACAAGTGCTCAGCACTACATCAGTCGCAGTAGGGGTGCATCATATTAGACAAAGGTGCAGACTGAAGTCCCCAAGACAACCCAGCACTGCAAATAGCAAATACTCTCAAAATGTGTTCAACCTGAGTTTTTAGGTGGCAGCGTATCTCCAGGATTAATGGAATGTTCCAGACATTATTAATAACCACGTAAGGCATGTAAACTATTCTGTAATATCTAGAGGTAGGCAGATGTTATTTCATATATACTTGATTTATTACTGACTGTTATACGTGGGAATTAAATGAATACATCACAAACACTGAGTGTAAATTAGTATGTAGCAATTTTGCCATTTTGCTTCTCTTGGGTTCTCCTATGGCTTTTCTCGTTCTTTCCTTTGTACTGGCAACTGGAAGCCAAATTGACTTATTTCTAACTGTGTACCAGTATTCACAGCTTCAGTTACCATTTGGTTTCTGTTCAAAAATATTAAACTGAAAAAGGTTTAAAAATTAAATATTCATACGGGTTAAACTGCATGCCATTCTGAATACAGTGATAAAATCATATAATGCCTTAATGCTCAGGATGTGAATTAAACAGATTCAACATGGTGCTGGAAACATTCCTCAGAGATTTGGCATAATGGCATAACGCAGTTGCTTTCTGTCAGCTTGAAACAGTCCAGCCGTTCTTTTCTGACCTCTGGCATCAAATAGCCACGTTCATCCAGAGAACTACAGCTCGCTGAATTTCAACCATTTCTGAAATACTCTGAACAGCCTGTCTAGCACCAACAACCTAGACCATGTGTAAATCCACCCAGCCGCTGCCATGTGACTGTCAGTTGAAAAGCAGTACCTAATAAATTATATAGACCTATTAGTGAGTATTTAGGCACCAATTAATCCTTACTTCAATAAATAACGCTTATCATCTGTTATAACAGATAACAAGAAATCCTACTCCTAACCTCCCACACTGTACTGTATTTGCATATTGCATGGGAGAAATGAGATCTGCTTACAACGTATCCTGAATACAAATGACAAGAATATATTCAGTTAGGAAAGGTGAGATTGAAGCGTACCAGATGCTGATATTTAAAAACAGCTCACATTTTAAAGTCCACTGGTTTTGCACTTCAAAGACAATGTCACCCTGCCACACAAAAAGGTAAATAGAGGACAAGGTGGCGGACATAAGCACAAGCGATTGTGGTTTATTCGCAGAAAGGATCGTTGTGACAGTGTGTAAGCAAAACATTCAGGTAGCGAAATAAAGAAATATTTTATATAAAGAACATGAATTACGCAAAATCAAAGATTAGAGCAGGGTACAACGAGACACTTTGTAAAGATTGGTTACGCAACAGATACAGGGCTAAACACTATATCTATACTCAATATCCAGGACACAAGCGCAAAAGAACTAAATGCAATACACTAATAAACACACAAAGAATACAAAGCTAACAAAACCACAGCTACAAAGCTAAAGCTAAGAGGCTAACAAACAAAACAAACTGTGCAATGGCAATCGAGACTACTGAACACACTGAAGATACAATGATAGCAATATAAGGCTAGTGAACACAGAATATACAAGACAAACACAATTAATACACAGGCAAATCAAGGCTAACGCTAATGCCAAGGAGAAAATAAATACAGAGACCTAAATTGTAAACAAACCAGGAAACGGCTGCAAAATAGTGAGTGCATTGAGTAATGGGACAGTGACACCATTGAGGGAATACTTACAGTATACCTATTTGCCTTGTACCCTGCCAGAGCACAATTGTCTCCCTCCTCACTCCCCTGCTGCACTGCACTTACATTGCACTTGAACACTCTAGAACTGAGCACACTTGCGTCATGCCATTTCACTCTCTACCAGTTATGTGCCAGTTTCGCCTCATCTGTAGAGCCTAATTGTCACACCTGTAGTTTAGCCCAGATGACCACTGGCATAAAGGTTGCCACTGAGAAGAAGTCAGCCTTCTTGAAGTTAGCCTTTAGTAAATGTAAATGCACATGTGCACGTTTAAGCCTTTGTGTGTTCATATATACTGCTCACAAAAATTAGGGGATATTAGAGAATTAATTTTGCAGTATCCCCCAATTTTTGTTTGCAGTATACTTAGCACTTATAATAACTAATTTGTTCTTAGCTAGAGAAGTCATTACAGATGTGTGTTCAGCTTGGACTGTCTACTGTGCTGTGCACTACCTCCAGTTAGCTGTTATCTCTACTTTAAAGATCTGTTTGCCTTAGTTTTCCACCTCAAACCAGATCGGAAGCCTAGACTGTTTGTCAGTTAATTTTGACCTGGACCTGTGACCATTTCCCATAGAGGTGACTTCTGACTTTGAGACCTGCCTGTTCTGCGTAAGGTCAGTATACATGATGGTGTGCCCTCTACCAGGTGATACCGTAACAGTAGAACATTAGCAGAATGAGAATTACTTTAATAAACAGAGTAGATTCAGGATTCAGTGATAGACATTTATTTAACAGAAATTTGACTTGCAGTGACGTTCAACTGACTCTAATGTAATACTAAAAATGCACTGCAGTAGAGGGTCCTTCATACCATACAGTTTTATCAGTGAATGGTACATCCCATTTCATAGACACTCCCTCTCTCTCTCTCTCTCTCTCTCTCTCTCTCTCTCTCTCTCTTATACACACACACACACACACACACACACACACACACACACAGAGCAATCTGTAAATGTACACTGAAGCGCCAAAACATTACAATCACTCACGGAACAAACAAGGTGGATTATCACATTACAACTGCCCAAGCCAAGGTCTAGTATATACTAAAAGGAAAGTGAACAGTCTGTGCTCCAATGTGATCAAAGGGAAAAGTAATAATATTGACTTTAATGTTTTTACTCGCAGGTTTAAATATGAATGAAAAAGCTTAAACGTAATAAATTGGATCACAGTTTCATCAATTCAGCAGTAGAGATTACTCATGACCTGTAGTAACTGAGAGACGTTTGGTGTTCCTAGGTCACTGTATTAGTACATTAAGCTATGTTAAGCTATTTACTCACAATAGATTTAAATGGGAAGAACAAAAGTGTAGTGTTAGAATTATTACTTTTCGCTTTGTTCTTCATTTCAATATTAGAGGGTACTTATCACCAGGAGCATTTGAGAGAAGGGTGGTGTTTCTAAGTAATAGTTTTAAGTAGCCACATAAGTCCATGATACATTTTGTTTCAAATGTGTTTAACTTGAATAAAGAATAAAAATATTAATTTCATTTTCTCAACCATTTGTTACAGAACTGGGGGGAGGACCCAAAGATGAGGGATTGAGGATCGAACAATGTATTGTAATAATGAGGAAAAACAGAAAAGGCAGAGCAAATGGCACGCGAGTTGGCGGTGATACACGCCGAAGTGCCAGAGGGTAGATATGCAGTGAGCACGATAAAGCGCCGATTTGGGACACATCCCAAATTGAGTAGCGTGGAGGAGCTCTGTAACTCTGTAGCTCTGTAGCCCCTGGCGAGCCCAAGCAAGTTACTTCCCTGACCAGCTATGTTACCTCAGGGGTCTCCCCCTTACTCATCTGTCGGCAATAAAAACCCCGGGATGTCACCGACTAAACGTGGAAATGTACGCATACAAAAATGTGGTCGCTGGCATCTACATATTGCGTCGCGAGCGAGAGACAAAACGTACTGTGTGTGACGACGTGACCGCGAACAATGCTAGGACCGGCACTTAAGTAACGGGATCTCCCGGTGTTCCTAATCACGTCACCAATTAAACACGGGATATAAACCGCCTCACCGATGCTGCACTCGAGGGTGGCATGGGAGCACGAGGTAGGTCTCTTAACATCATTGGCACCAAACATTGAAACCAGATATGTTAAAAGGATAACCAACCTCTTTTTGGCGATGTAGTTGTCTTGCAGTGGCACTAAACTGGTTGCCAGCAGAATGTCACATTGTAACTTATGACCAAAAAATTATTTTATGACTTGTCTACAGCTCGAAACTTAAGCGGGGTCATGTGAGCTCAACGGCAAATGAATATGTTCATTCCTTTATCTGAGCTTGCAGATTCACAGACATTTTATGACATATTTTCAAAGAGCCTTCAACACGTTACCACAGGCCACAGAGCTCAGGCTAAAGAATGCAACAAAATTTTTGATGAGTTTTGATGAACAAGTTTTGATTTGACGACTCAAAGCCATTAAATACAGTTACATTTTAAGCGGCAGAATGTTGAGGTGAATTATATAAACAGTTCGTATGTAGCACAATGATCAAAGACTCTCTGTTCTCGCTCTGTTTTCTGCTATTTTCTCTCTCTATTTTCTCCTATCTATTTGAGCTGATGTTCCGATACCAGCTCCAGCATGACACACTTAGATGTTTCTCCATCTTAGCATCACTCTACTGGTCTTCATCAACAGGAACCAGTCCAACCATGCCCGGGTTCCACCAGAGTACAATAACTCCCTCCATCATTCAGTTATCGGGAGACGATGTGCCTCTAAGCACTTACCACTGAGGACTCAATAGATTAAATCTTTTAGGTTACTGAATTGTTATTATTTGCTTACTTTTACTATAAATACAAACTTAACTATTTCAGTTAACATCAAGGCCACCCAAGGAGGATGGGTCCCTTCTTAAATTGGTCCTCCCAAACTTCAAGGCACAGCAACATAAAAAGATGAACACACATCCGGATTCTGAAGGAGCTGCGGCATGAGAACTTATGATAACATATCGTTCATAAACACCATCATGAGTCATCTTTAAAGTTTGCTTACAAAGTGAAGAAAAATGCTGCTGAAAAGAAAATAACTCAATTTGGTTCATCAGAGAACAGGTATAAAGAGGTATGTATGGTTAATGCAAAAAATTTTAAAGTAATGTTAAAAGTCTTAAAAACTGTAATAAACTATAATAGAAAAAAAAATTTTAACCACACTGTGGCCATAAACAGCTCATTACACCAACAGCCAACCACTGTTGCGGCTCCACAAGCAGAGGCGGAAGTCTAAGAGCAAAAGTCCATGAATCACTTAATTTCACTCCTTATCGGTTCTGTCCACGCTTTCTCATTTGAAGAGACTTGATGGAACTTGATAGGTTGATGTGATTAACTTTCTACTCATTGTTTGTAACAATTGAAAAATTATGACTTACCTGCTCAAATTATCTTGACTGAAATAATAGCATGGCAAAACCTAAAGCAATGTTGTGAAATAATTAAATAATAAATGACAGAACTTTTACTTTTTTAATGGCAAGATATCACGATACTTTTTCTAGTATTGGTATACCAAGCAACACTACTCCCAGGTGTGATGACTTATGGTGTGATAATTATTGTGAATTTTCATACATTAAAAAAAAGTTTTAGAATATCTATAACAGTTTAGGCTTTGTACACAGTGGCATTAGGGATGCTGCAAAAATGGAAAAGTCTAAGTCAAATTTATTTAAATAGAACTGTTTTACAATTGTGCATGGTCTCAAAGCAGCTTTACAACATTATACTATCTTAAAAAGTCTATTTGAAATTGAGCAAGTCTGGGGTGACAGTGGAAAGACAAACTGAATATAGACGGAAGAAACTTTGGGACGACCAAGACTCAATAAGGGACCCATCCTTGTTGGGTGGCCTAGATGGTAGCATTCCACTTGTATTTCCAGTGGGATTGCTTACATTCAGTTTTCTTTTCAAAATACCTTTTATAAGTACATTATAGTTGACATTATAGTCAACATCCATTTCGGTCAACATCCAGGTTCACAGACTGTATTGTAGATGTTAAATGGCGCACACATGTATGTTAATACACCCTACTTGACTGCAGCTAAAGAGTTGAGACTGTAGGACTTTCAGCCTAATAGTACAGCCTTACATTTCTCAGCTTCTATACTTAACCCAGCGGTGCTACCCACTGAGCCACCGTGCTGCCCCTAATGATCAAACCAGTGCTGGTATTTGTATACTCACTATATATTCATGCAATAGCCACAGCCTCAGCTTCTATACTTAAAGATGAGAGGAAAATCGATCAATTTCCCCCAAATTTCTGGGGCCATTTCTCAGTCATATTTGTTAATTAACCTCTAGCTTTTTCTTGAAGATGCATTGGGCTAGTCTTTTTATTCTCCCTGGGAATTTGCTGTTAATTTATACTTCATGCTTCATGCATCTTCCTCAAACGTCATCTCGGCAACTAATTACTGAGTTCAGTTCTGCAAAGCCACACATTTAAATTGCAGTCCATTAATCAAACTTTGGATGAAGCACTTACAATATGCTAATTTTGTAATTAAAGCCTTTAATCATAAGAACATTTTATACCCATGTCTCTCAAACCTGTCCTTAGTTATCAAATGCATCAAATGCACACATGTAGCGATATGGTATACTGATACATTGATATATGCTAATGATCAAACCATCCATCCATTATCTTCCACTTAATCCATATGGGGGCGCGGGCCAGCCGGTGTCCACCTGGCAACTCTGGGCGCAAGGGTATGAACAACCCTAGATGGGGCACCAATCCATCGTAGAACACACACACACAGTCATGCGCACAGTCACACACCAAGAGCCACTTTAGAGACATCGATTAACCCAACACGCATGTGTTTGGACCGTGGAAGGAAACCCGGAGTACCCGGAGTAAACCCACATAGACACTGGGAGTACATGCAGAATAAACACCCAGGACACAGGACAGTCATGCTGTGAGGCAGCGGTGCTACCCACTGAGCCACCGTGCTGCCCCTAATGATCAAACCAATGCTGGTATTTGTATACTCACTGTATATTCATGCAATAGCCACCTGTACTGGCCATTTCAATTTTCTGGTAATTTATATAACAATTAATTTTCCACCTACAAAGCCAAGTGTATGTATTTGAAGTTCAGTTCTGTGTTAGGTGTCAATTAGTTCAAACTGTGATGTTTTAACAAAAGACTGCATTTTAATTAAAAATTCTAAAATGTTTTAGCAAAACAAATATCAATAATGTATCATCACAGGATGTCAGACATCACTCATCAGAAAACTGACCTGAACTAAAAAAAAAAAAACACAGCTCAATGCACATGACTTTTCCAGTGGCTGCTTCAGTTCTTTTGCTCTTACTGTAACTCATCTTTTCCTTCTGTTTTTTGGCTGGCCCTGTTAAGGCTAGAGTTGAGTGGTATGATGGCATTCTGTGTTTCCGCAGCATTAAAAAGTGGTGACCTGAAAATGACACTTTAAACATGCGATGCACATGCTGGATTTACTTTTAATTTCACAAAATTTTAATGTATTTCAAATGTAACTAAACTATCAAATGAGACTCTTGCTTAAACACTCTGCTCACATAAATTAGGGGATATTTCATTTTGATTTTTTTTGAGCAGTATATTATAAACAGACTAACACATGACTTGTTTCATCTCTTGGCTGTCATATTTTCATGTAAGCTTAATACATTATATGGGCCATAATTTATAGCTGTCAGTGTCCCAGAAATGCTACTGCAAATATATTGATCATAACAGCCCCATCCATGTCTTCACATCTCCTCTCATCACGTACAAATTGTTCTGAAAGAATATTATAGTACTGTATATCATTCCAATAATTCACACCCCAAACCCCCTCCCAACACAATCCCATTACTTTCGCCCTTTGGCTCAAACTATAAATCAAAAATCATACTACAAATAGTACATTGTATTATTCTTAGTTGATGTCTGATGTGTGGAGAAAACGGTCAGTGAGCGATGTTTGACATTTCTTGACATACATTTTATGTATCGCAATAAAACGTGAATGTTTCATTTGCATTTATTGTATTTATTTTAGCAAGTGCACTTTAGAAGGCTGAGAATTTGTTATTACAACTGATTTGACACATTCAACAGTACGTGTATGTACATTAGCACAACGACCAATTCTGTGCAAGCTGACAATGTGGAGTATGTAACTCACTGCAAAAAACAACAAAAACACACCTTAAGCATTCATGTATTCACTGTGTTATGTAGCGAGATAGGACAGACTTCTGAGCATATGTAAACGTGCAGGCAGCACGCCAGTGCCACAAATCACACTAGGCAACATGCAAACCATGCTGGAAATTGGTTGCTGTTAAAGACAGCTCAACAACTTACTTATTACATCATTTGTGAACCAATGACCATGTAGAATGTGAATGCTTATAAGAAACCTCTTCAATAAAATGTACTGTCAAGGACAGGTATGGCTCAGATGTTCTGCTTGACCACAAGTCTGTTATTGAGACAAAATGAGAATTTTTTGCAGACATTTTAAACGCACCTCTATTTACAATTAGTCTGAGCAGCTAAAAATTAAGGGCCAAATAATTCCTGCTTAGCAAAACCAGCTCAGCTCATACTTGTCCATAGTTTTCATCCCTAAATTAAGTCAGCATGTGAACTATCTACTCCGAATGGTCTCAAGATGTGAATCAGAAACATTACCAGTAGTTTAAACAGTGCACTTAAATTTGATCCGATCCTAGGTTCCTAGGTTGCAATTTTACCCCCAAATCCCTACACATCACTTTGAACTAAATCATGTTCCTTTTTGTTTCACTAATAGTCCCAATAAAACACACAATCGACGACTCCCATCTTCCATGTGACAGGTTTTTTTGTGCCTTCAGTGATATGACCCCATGAGTCATATATAGCAATTATTACAGTTAGAGTGCTTTCCAAACCGAGTCTGTGATTAGGTCTGCATTTTAACATAGATCTTATTAAGCAGAGGGCCGAGATAACACCGAACAAAGCCTGATTGCCAGATTTGCATACAAATTGTTCATCCAGAGCAACTTATAAAGATGATCATGCACTCTTAAAATATTGACATAGATAATGAGCAGGGCAGAACATGCTTCTATGGTAAACAAAGCGGCCATATATATTTTGTATTATCTTTCCTAAAGGAGTTATCCATGATAATTTGGCAATGTGTGAAGGCTGAAGGCAGTGTTTGTATATGGGCTCTTTGTTTTTCTGAACGTGACAATAATTGGGAATCTTTAGAAGGTCGATGCATGTAAAAAATACCAGATGCTTTGCATATCCATTTCTAATAATTTCTGCCATATTGGCATTTTATTCAATTCAATTCAATTCAATTTTATTTATATAGCGCTTTTTACAACAGAGCATTGTCTCAAAGCGACTTTACAGTATTACATTATCTTAAAAGGCCAATCCCAAGTTGAACAAGCCTAGGGCAACAGTGGCAAGGAAAAAGTCCCTAAAGTGGTAGGAAGAAACCTCGGGAGGACCAAGACTCAACAGAGGACCCATCTTCCATGGGCGGCCTAGATGTTAAATAAATAAATACTAAAAATATATGAAATGGTAGCAAAATTAGGTTAATAAATCAATAACAAATTAATAATAAGATTTAAATTAGTAATAGAATAAATAAACTAAACTATAAAACAAAATAGATTATAATGTTTTGTTTATGTTAAATAACATAATATTGAAGACATTAGTGCCACCACAACCACAAACAAACCCACTACAGCTACTGCCACCAATTCTACCAATATTATCACTATTATTACCAGTATCACTAACATTATCACTACAACCAAAATCATTACTACTATAACTATACTGCTCACAAAAATTAGGGGATATTTTAAATTACAATACTACAACCACCACCATTACTATTATCACTAATATTTTTCCTGCTTTACTACTATTATCACTACCACAATTCTTATTATCTGTGCTGCTACTGGAATTGAGTGTCATTTGCATCTTATCGATTCCGGTTCTTAACAACTCCAAGTTTTGATTCCTACATGGAGAAAGTAGTATAAAATTAATACATATTCTTAATATTTCAAATTTAAAAAATTAAGCTTTTTCCTTCCCATTTCCAAACTATTATAAGTAAAAGCTTTCACTATTATAAGTAAAAAGCTACCTGTATTACCAAACTTCTTTTAATAGCTATTGATTGTAAATAATATCTTCTACTGAAATGACAAACGTGATTAAGGAAAATTAAGAACTGTACATTAAGCATTGGGTTTTACTTTTCATTTAGACCACATGTTTATTATTTCAGAAGTAGAGAGTCCTTATCTTCAGTAGTAATCGTTTTTCCTATGTGGCTGTTTTAGGACATTAAACCATGCTACACTTTGTTCACTTTAAGCTTATAGACTCTCCCAGCTAATGCAGCCTTTGCCCTAGGAGACCCCAGTCGATCGCAGACGGTACACTGCTAAAGCTCAGTATCATGCTGGTGTCTTAGATGTTTTACCACCTGCTTTACAACAGATCGATTTAACACCCATATTGCATGTCTCAAAGCAGAGGCAAAGCACCTTTAAGTGCTTTTCAGCATCCATCTTCTTCTAAAGGTCCAGCAAAGTGTATCCAAACAAAACCATGTGTTATGGCTTCCTGCTTAATACAGAGATAGTTCTGCATTAATTTTCTGCTGTGTATTATAAGTATATGATGCACTAGTAGGAACCAGATCATGGAATTGAAATTCTATTTTCATAGCCAGTTCTAGGATTTTTGGGTTTTGACAGCCACATTACCACTAATATTGCTAATAATATCACTGCCTTTTGTATCGCAATCACTACTACAACTACTAAAATCATCTAAAACCAGTATTAATAATACCAGTGCCATCAGTATTCTCAATTCAAACCATGACTGTTTTTTAATACTACCAATATTGCATTAGTACAGCTACCACTACCACTTCGCATTGTTACTAGCACTACTACGCTTACCACCTTCACTACTACTACTACATCACTACACTTACTAACACTAACACTACTCTTAATGCCAAATATCACTACTGCAACTGGTTAGGTGCCTTGCTAAGGTCAGTAGTCAAGCACATTTAACTGAAGGTGACTTGACTAATGATATGAATTATGTACACAAGATTCTGCAACATAATCTGCACAATTTAGAAATACAGTTTCACACAAGACTCTAATCCTCACTAAGCCTAAATATAGCATAATTAAACCATTGTTTAAAAAGTTTAGTTCAGAAACATTTAAATGATCCGCAAACCTCTATCGTTTCCCTGTAACCTCTTTGCCTCCTAAAAGTCCAGTCTTCTCCATACTCTTATCCATGCCAAATCATGCACAGCCTGCTACAAAATCCATTGCTGATCAATAAAGAAAATGCTAATGCTGATCAGGAGACATGAGTTTGTCCCAATGTGATGGCACAGGAGTGGAAAAATAGTGCTTTTCCTTTCTGCTCTACACAGGGCCAGACCACACTGAGAGCACTGGTCTGACACATTATACACTAGTCTGTGTCCCCCATCCACACTGAGCTTCTGAACTCCACACCTGTGACAAACGGCTCTGAAAACCGACTCATAGTTGAGTCACCGCTTTGATGGCTGTGCTGACAGAACAACTGGCCTGGAAATATGTCTCACGGGAAGGTAATGCACACTTAAAATTGCTTGGTGAAGAAGGTCAAATAAAACTCCAGAAGAGAGTGAGTCAGTGAGGTGTGTACAAGACTCTTTTTAATAGCATTCATGAAAGCGGCTGCTAAAGGAGATCCATCTCAAACCCCTGCTGACTTCTGACTATGCAGCAATATTAATAGTGTTCAAAACTTTAACCCAGCAAATATTGTATTATAAACCAAATCATTAAAGCAGCGAATTTATGGACAATGACTCAAATGACATTAAAAAACAAGCCTTATAAACAAAACTCATTGATTTGTTACGTTTGTGCCATTGTTTAAGGTACATATTATGTATAATATGTAAATAAATACATACATACACATAACCTATATAAAGCAGGTTCTAACCAAGTACAACGTATGAAGGCAAAACCCAATCTGAAGATTCAACTGTCTTTGGAATTCCAAGTTAAATAGTAATTAATATATTGATTACAAAATTAGGGGATATTTTAAAATTATTTTTCAGTCTCTTATTAGAACACAACCAGAAAATACATGGAATTTGTATGCAGCATTAAAAATTAGAAGAACAAAATCTGCTTCTGTAGGGTATAGTGACAATTATTTAATATGACTTCAGAGATAGCAGCATTACATTTACCAGGAACTGTCTTTTTGGAAGAGAATCAGCGAATAAACCACATGTAAACCAATGTGATTGTTTGACAATGTGAAAGGGCTAACATATGCTAAATCTTGCAAATACGGGAATGAATCTCCATGGAAAATAGTATTATAATCAAAGTTTAATAAAAAATGATTCCTGTTATTGACAAGACGTTATATACAATCACTATACCATTACTAAAACAACAAATGTATTAGTGGAGTTTTGCACAGTGTATACATGGAGTTCTTTAGCCAGCAGTATGGGATGCAAGGCACACAAGATAACATTAATGTTGATGTTGTTTTAAAATCCCTAATAAAATATTGAATTATGCATTGTCCTAGTCATTTAACAATCATAAAAATGTCATGTGTCTCTGATATTTCTTCTAAATATACCCTTTGGTAGAATAAAAATGAATAATTACTCTAGTTTTGTTTGTTTTTACCTAATAATATATATTGCAGAAAGCTAAAATAAAGCAACGCAATATTTTTTTCCAATATAGTCTTGCCATAATTCATCTATCTTCTCTGCAATGCCTATATATGAATGTCTACCCAGATTAAAATCAGAACGGAGACAATACTATGCAGACAGCAGGCATAGACTCATAAAAGTTTTCCTAATATTTCATCTGATTTACTTCATCGATTCAGTGGGCACAGAATGTGCTTTTACATTGTTGATTTCTGATACTCGAGACAGAATAAACTTCAGCAATGCAAGATTTCTTTAGCACACTCCAATATCTGCACGATGATCTTAGCCAGTTGCTAATATCAATATAATACATGCATACAGTTAGGTAGGTGGCACAGGTTACATACAGGTTTTTAAAATAATTTCCGAAAATAGTTACAAATAGTTTAAGTTATTTTAGAAATTGGGAAAGTGACTGACAGCCTAAACTGCGCCAGACAAAATTGCATCAGCTCTGCCTCCGGGTAAAAGCAATCTTTTCCTCCCTGGCTTCTCCAACTACAGCTACCTAAAGTGAGAAGGATTTTTAAATGTCTACTATTGAAAGGAATTCCTATTTCATACCCATCAAACCCAAAATGCCTCATTTGATGGATATAAAGTGGATGGCTGTAAACAATTTATATTATTAAGGACTAATAATGGCTAATGCATTGTATTGCCCTATCATGCTCTCCCGTTTTCTGCTATAACCTATGTTGCATCTTAAAGCCTTATCCTGCTACTTTAGCCACTTGCTCTCTCACTTGCTATGATGGAAATTATGAGAAATCTGAGAATCTGCCAAACTGTCAGTAGTCTGTGAACAGTTAACAGTGCATTGAAAAACATCTAGCAAAGAAAAACCATGAGAAATTTAAATGTCCCTGTTTTGCAGTTCCATTTCCTTTTTTTGCCAGCAAGTAGCTTTATCCAGACCAACTTACAGTCTCACACTCAAATCAGTTGTGGGTTAAAGGCCTTGCTCAAGGCCCCAACAGCAGTATGTTGCCAGGGGTAGGATTTTGGGACCACAATCCAGTAGCTTAACCTCTAAGCCTTCACAGTCCCTTACTTACACTTACAGCAAGAAACATTTGCTTGACAGAATAGTGTTAAATAATGGAACTAGTGCATACCTTTAAATAAATATTATATAATGTATATGTATATGTTATAGAGAACTTTACCAAACCCTACTTAAATGAACCCTTAATACAATGTTATCTCTCAAATGAAACATTTTGCCTACGCTTTATGATACATAGAGGCATCTGAATATTTCCTTTAAATAGCATTATCACGGAATGGCCATAGATCACAGAATCCCGAAACCTGTATGTAGTGAGTTTATTGCGGTAACACAATGAATGGTATTCAGATTTAGGTGACTCTACTTCTTATTGTGTACAGATAGCATCCATGCATGTGCATTATTTAATGGCCTTGTAATCAAGCTTTTCAATAACTGAGCCCTGCTCTTTGTAGACACTTTAAAATACAGATTGCACCATAAAACATGTTCCCAGTCTAGTGGTTCCTGCAGCTGTGATCAACAGTACAATCGCACTGTTTTGTTTATGGAAAAAGAGTGGCGGTTACAGCACCACCAAAAACCATTATTCACATGTGCTGCCAGCAAATATGAGCTCAAAGTGCACTTCAATTGCTTTTTTATGGTGGAATGTGAAGAACCTTTGGGAAAGCCATGCGGTGAAGAATTACAGCTATCAAGTTGTGGTAGGTGCAGTATATTTAGCAAAAATATCCACTTTTGACCGTCATTCACATTTATTCGCTATGTAGTGAGGCATCATCAGTAGATATACTGTAGTTCCACTAAGCAGATTATTGTTACTTTCTTATCCAGTCCTTCTGCCTACTGCTTTCTCATTACAATGATACCAAGGCTGGAGAGAGCCTTGAGTGACGTTCGGTGTAATTAACCATTAATTCTTAATGATGCTCCTTTTGTAGACTGCACATCAAATTATTAACTGGTCTTAATCATTTATATGTCAACCAATTGTTTCTCAGTAAAGGTTTTTAAATAACCACAATTCCCTCTGAGTGCTTGAGAGTCATGAATAATGCATAGCTGATTAGAACAAGGGTATGATATCTTTCTCATGCTTGTTTGAATTTGTAGCAAAAATTTTTGGGGGGAGGATGAAGGCGATTAATCATAACGGTTTAACATAAGCTTTAAAGGAATAGAGTTTTATCTAGTAATAAATACTGTATGTTATTCTGTGGTATCCAGTTTAGTGAGGTATGGTCTAAAAATAACAATTTCTGTGAGATGTTACAGGTCTTATCCCTGGCTTTAGACTGTCTTTCCCCATCAATCACTCAGTGACTAGACAAAAAGACAAAAGGATCACAAAAGGATTGTCAGAGATCAGTGTTCGTCACTCATTTTTACTGGAAAGTTACCCTCAGCAAATTAAAATGGGTTTAGGAGATACCTTTTTCTTTTAATACCCAAGCAGTTACAGATAACCATCCTGTTTCACTTTAATGCAACTTTAAACTAGCAACTCTAGCTGACAATTTGTGAAAATCACTGTTGAATATGCTACTGCTGCAAACCCTTCATTTGACAACTACGTAGTTAGCTTGTACAAGCCAAAAGAAGAAAATGTTGGGACGCTATGCAACTGCGAAAAAGCATTGTTCTTTATGTTTACTTTTATTTCAGTGCAGACATTATGAATTCAAGATATTGCACGTTATGTTCTGTTCAACTTCATTTAATTTGTTAATAAACATCCAGTCCCACATTTCAGGCCTGCAAGACATTCCAAAATTATTTGGACAGTATAGTTGGTGAAACCATGATCATGATGTGATTTCAAACAGATGAGGTCAACATGGGATTATAATCTTAATTTGGAACAAAAGCCCTCAAGGAGCAAAGAGGATAAAGGATCTTCGGGTTATGTGAAAACATTTTTTAAATGTTTACAAACAAATGTTCCTCATGATTACAATCACCAGTTAAGATTTGTTTGAAAGTACATAATTAAAAAGTACATAATTATTTGGCGTTTTCTATTTTGCATCAAATAAAGGGGAAAATCCCAAATACAAGTATAATATTCTGGCTGCAATCACCAACGGGTTTTTTAAAACGTTTTTTTTTTAAACACAACCCACTATCCCTAAATTACCCCGTCCCATTTGGTGTTGGTGTTGCAGCTTCTTATATAATGGCTTGTCTCAGTGGGAGAAAATATACAATGGAACCTAAAAATTCCAACATCTTTTCACTCAAACAATTCAGACATCGAAGGTCTGTTTTTTTTTTTTTTTTACATCCAAATTCGAACAAAATTCAGACTTCAAATATGGGAATATTAAATAGAACATTCAATGGTGCAAAACTTCCACCCACACAATGAAAAAGTAATCCACAAAAAAAAGTAATCCAGTAAAGACGGTGGTGATAATGCACCATTACAGTATGCCAATAATAGAAAAGCAAAATTAAAAAACCTAAAGCAAAAAAGGAGAAGAACAAGAAGAACTAGAGCACAATCATAGGTATATGATGTTTTTATTCATTATTTTATTATCGTATGTATATTATAACACTTCATGGGAGCGATTTCAATCGCACCCTCAGTCTCAGTTTTGCTGTCTCAGTGATAATCCTCATTGTCTATAACATTTTACTTTATTTTCACTTATTAAATGTCTTTATATTTCAATTTCAATTTCTTTGTATTTATTGAGATTATTATTGTGTTACATTTCTTTTCTTTATTAATTACATACAAATATGTCTGCATGAAACAATCATTTAGGGCTGGATTTGTATTAGATAGTTTTAGGATTTTGAACCTGACTTTAAACAAATCAGAGTTCAAATGGACTTATGGAAACAATGAAGTTCAAATTACCAGCTTTCATTGCACAGGCTAATGTCTGGAATACTTCAGCATTCTCAGAAACCAGCATATGCATAACCCACTATCTGAGTGGGTTAGTTCTGAACCGGGTCCGACAATTAATAATTGGACACTGAGAGCCTACTTTTGTTGTTTCTCCCTGCTTGTCTCTCAATTTATAACTATGAGGGCAGCTCCTACATCCCAATCTAGGCATTTTCCATTTATCTAGAGTAACTAATCAAATCTAAGCAATTACAACTGTTACAATCCAAGTAATTGCGGATTAAGAGTCATGTTCAAGGACCCAATAGTAGCAGCTTAGCAGAGATGGGTTCTGAACCCTCAACAGTCCATGTGGCTCCTGTGGCTTGGCAGTAAGAGCAGGCCGATGAAATCAGTAGTTTTCGAAGACTTGAATTCAAACCACAGGCTGTACTTCAAACACAAGGTTTGACATTATTGCTGTCACAAAACCCTCCAATTGACTTAATCTGTTAATGGACTTAACCTGTTAACTCCCTCGTGACTTGTTATCTGTATATTAGACAAGGCTTTGCCTCTCAACACTGTCTCTACCCTATTTCAGGATTCTATTCATTAAAGTGGGAGCTAGCAGTTTGAAAAGTGGGTTAGTGGTTTTAAGCCCATAGGTGATAGTGGAAGTTTATGGAGCAGATTATGAGTGTATTTTGGGATTACTACCTTTAGTTAATGTTTGTGGCCCACAGACTGCACAATACACAACATTTACCACAGATAGTGTTTATCAGCAGAGCAGGTGCTCGAATGATAACCCAATGCATCTCAAAAGTTTGCAATGGTTAAATGTTTGTGTGTGAATCACACTAAATTAATATTTATTTATTTGACAATTTTCACGTCATTATTTCGTTGCAAATCTGAGAACATTTTCTCATTTAAAGCGGGAACACAACAAGAATTTTGACAAGCATCTGGGTTCTTGCCAAGTTTTATCTGAACAAAAGGCAATCCGTCAAATCTTTATGAATATTTATAACGTAAAGCGATCCTTTCAAGTAAAATGTATTTAGCAATTAGTATTGCTTGGTATAGCTTTGCCTTAGAAGACCCAGAACAAAGGTTTCTAAACAATGAGCCCAAGTTTAATAACATGGATAAGGATGTCGGCTAAATGACATGAATGTAAAAACATTAATAGAAAATTTGTCATGCAAATATTCTCTGCACTCTGTCTCTGACCTGATCATTGTTCTAAAAGCTTCAGAAATGTGTTTCCTCTGGTTGCTCAGCTTTTAAAAAATAGGGGATATATCATTATGGGATATTTCATTTTGAAGTTTCTCCTAATTTCTGTAAGCAGTATACTTACAATATCAAGAGACTGTGTCAGGTTTTGCATAAGCCAAACATGAATGTCACTAACTGACATTTCTGAATATTCGCCTGTATGCAACGAAATGTCTGCAAGCCTACACCACATGTCATGCTTCCTTGACATTTGGAAATGACCTGGATGACTGAAACCTGGCACATGTGTCTAGAAATGATGTTCTAAAAATACCCAGATTATATGCATCTTCTTCTTGTGCAACTGTACATTTTTTTTTTTAAAAAGCACCTGAAAAAGGTAATTCAACTTTACGACAGACTAGCAGGTGGTGCATTAATGAGATCATTTTGGAGATGGAAGTCTTACATTATCACCTGCACCTTGAGAAAAGAGGCAAAGTGGGATTTTCAGCTTTAGAGGAGATGTTTATTCCCTGTATCAGCTGTCCATGCCCAGATGGCTGCATATTATGAGGACAGTGTTGTGGTGGCATGGCCAGGCTGGAGGACTTGACTGGGCATGAAAGAGAGCCAGACTCATCAGACGGCAGCTCATCCTGCCTGCCTTGTGAAAATACGACGGACTGGCAGAGGCAGGTGGGTTACCTTGCCAGCATGCTGGCATCTCCTCTTTGGGTATGTTCAGTATTCTAACATGATGTTAGACAGGCAATGCACTGACTTTTAAAAATGTTTCAGTATGTGTATCAAGGTCAGACAGAGTGTTGCAAGACATAAACAAGGAGCATGTGGTGATCACCTGGATACAAACTGGCAACTGTACAAATCTGAAGCTGATATATTATGAAAAATAAACTCATTGACAAAAATTATTTCAGCCAGATGAAACGCCGGATTGCTGCAAAACGCGGCATGCAGTTATGCCTCAGGCAGGGGTATGGTCTGATTCAAGATTCAGTCTTGTTTTTGTTATGGATTGACACACTGCCCTAAGTGCTGGTGTGATGATCTGGGGAGCTATTGCATAAGTTTTAGCATATTTTCATAATTTTCACCCTGTTCACCTTCTAAAAAAGTTATTCTTTGGCTAAGATTCTTTTAACAAGACCATTCTGGACCAGGCTTCCTCGGACTGTAAACAAGGCAATTTTGCATCCCAATGAAACTGCCAGATGCTGTTGCAGGCTGTGTAAGTGTACGCTACACTATGTACTTGCTCTTATAGCCTATACAAGCAGATTTTTCCGATTTGTTTTAATGATGCATACAAATGTCCTGTATTTTCTCTTTGTATTCTAAAATGAGAGTGAATAATAAGTATACATGATCATTATACCACAACTACAACAATAATTTAATGAGGAACTAACACATAGCAATATGTATGCATAAGATTTCTCCAGTGGGGTGGCTCAGTGTAGCACTATCACCTCACAGCAAGAAGGTCCTGGGTTCGATTCCAGGGTGGATCAAACATTAACAAACATAGGACTGCCCCAGATGCAAAAGGTGGAAGTGTTGGGCAGCGAGTTTGTCCACCTTCTCCCCATAAAATCAATAACCGCTAGAGAAACAGCAAGAACAATTGCTACCCAGTATGCCTAACTAAACTAGTGGTCTTAGGCCACTTCTAAAATTGGCATTACACAAGCAAGACCTTTACTTAGATCATAGATACAACAGTGAATGCTCTGAACATGGTTTTATCTAGATGGAGCAGGCTAGAAAGCATGATCATATAATTACAGATTTATAAGAATCTTATAAATATGTAATTGTAGAAGCCCGCTGTCTAGCCTGCTCCATCTAGACAGAACCCGCAATGCTTGAGAGCATTTACTGTTGCATATGCAATACCAAACGAAACAGTAATATGCTCCAAATGATTTTTAACCACCAAGTTTGAGCTTAGATAACCACTAATATCAGGCCCTTCTTTACCTATTCACATGGCCTTTAGACTAAGTCGATCTGACAAGGTCTTGTATCAGCCAGAGCTGCATCTGCATTTCTCATTTTTAATACAGATCAGTGACCTGCAATTCATCTGCAGCCTTAAGTAGTGAGGCTAATGGAACATTAGGACGAGGGAAGCTCTATTTTCATACAGATAATAACTGTTATGTGATGCAGCTCACATTAGCAAAGCACTCTGCACTGCTTGAGAGAAGCTGCATCGTGCCTGCATAAAGAGCTTTCAGAACGCAAGACAGTCGGCAGACGCGCCCAGCTTCTGGAGTTTGTAATCATATCTGTCACGCACAAATAGGGTCAAGTACGGACCAATGACATGAAAAACTACCTTTGGTTGAATGGAACAAGGAGAGACAGGTAAAGGTCAAAGCGGTTTGGACAGGAGTGAATCTATTTATTCTCATAGCATACATATGCTGCTCAGCTGTATCATAAAGCCCTTCCTTATGTCTACACTCAATGTTCATTCTATCATCACCACTAACCATATATACACTCACTGGCCACTTTGTAAGGTACACCAGCTGAAAGTTTGTATTATCACAAACATCGAATCAACCAATCGCATGGAAACTCCATTTAGGTAAGTAGGCATAGTCAGGACAAACTGATTTGAAACTGGTTTGAGAATTTCAGACTGCTGGGATTTTCACACAGTCATCTCTATGGTTTACCAAGACTGGTCAGAAAAAGAAAAAAATCCAGTGAGTAAAGTTCTCTGTGTAAAAAATTGTTGTTTATGTCAAGGTTAGTGCAGAGGAGAATGTCCAGACTGGTTCAAGAAAGGATAATTAACTCAAAAAACACCAATTATAATGAGGCATACACAAGCGCATCTCTGAATGTACAGCAAATTAAATCTTGAAGCAAATGGGCTATAGCAAAATTGGACAGCAGAAGTTTTAAAAACACTGCCTGGTCTAATGATTTCTGCGGCGATATTCGGGTGGTAGGGTCAAAAGTTGGCATAAACAACATAGAAGAATGGTATCACCATTCAGTGTTTTAAAAGCTCAAGTTGGTGGTGTTTTAATGGTGTGTAAAAGAGTTTCATTTTTGTTTCATCTAACAACCAAACCTCACATCATACAGGCCAGCATTGTATAGAGTTTTTGAGATTATTATCATAAAGCCACAAAGACTTCTTCGAAGCTGCCACTGACCTCCTGGTAATCGCAACAATCAGCATACTCCTGGCTCAATCATCCAGCTTAGAGAGATGGTCCAATTCAGGCAATTCAGACATTGGTGGTGCCATGCACTCTACACGTCTTTATAATGCTCTGAGAAGTTCCCAAGGTGAGAATAGAGATCCATGAAAATGTCTCAAATGCTTCTCTTAACTTCCTTGCCACAACTTCATCCCAAAGTCTTTAAAATAAATTCATGCCAGGTGAAGGACACTTAGTCCTTCACCTGAAAGGTGATTGGTTTCATCTGATAAGTTAATAACGGTTTATAAACGGTTTATGTTGATTAAAAACTCACTTTGAAAAGCAAGGTTATTTCACATAATTAACATTATTCAGACTTTATGCAAACTTATCCAGGCTGGAGTCTGTGGTCATGTCTGACCTGTCTGCCTTGTCATACCCTGACCTTGCCCAGGAGTGTCTCATGGAAGGTCTCCTGATCTTCAATTGTGCATCCTTGCTTTAGACTAGATCGTGGATTTGGGGTTGACTTTGGGACAACGGATATGCACCCAGACTATATGAAATCGGCTTTGTTGTGTTCACTGCGTGTACGTCGTCCAATGCTATGCATTCTGTACTACTGAACACTGTAAGATCTGTAGAAGTTGGGCATCTGCATTGGACCCATGATGAGTGATCAACGGTTCTCTTCTCTGATGAGTCACAATTCAGCTTACAGCCTGATAATCATCGTGTCCTGATCTAGAATTAATGAGGAACATGGGACAATCCACGTTTCATGAGAGAAAGGGACTCCTTCAGTGGTGTTGTAATCATGGTTTGGACTGGCATTAGCATTAGTGTTCGTACCGAGCTCCACGTGTTCAGAAATTGATTACTGATTGCTGGCAGATACAGAGATGAGATCCTACACCCTACCCTATGCTGGAGCAGTTGGAAACAATTTTCTTTGCATGGTTGATAATGCAAGGCCACACCGTGTATATCGTCAACAACATGCTTCAGGAGGCACGGTTCGAAAACATGGACTGACCTTCACAGACCTTATACATGCTTGGATGTACTGGGAAGGCGTCTGGCAAACCTTCTCATTAAACACTTCTTGAGCTAGAAGCAAGTGCCCTGGAGCAAGTGTGGCAAAGGATCCCACAAGGTCTTGAGTGCACCCTAGTACACCCTACTGAACAGTCAATGTCCAGTTTCTTGTCTCTTGTCCAATTTAACATGCATCTGTTCACTCCCATGAATATGTCATTTGCAACTCAATCACAGTAATTGAGTTTGCATCTCCTTACAATGTTTGGGGAGCTTCCCCTTGCAACTGTCGCCCTAGGCATGCACAATCTGGGATTGGCCTTATAAGATAATATAATATAGTAAGGCTAATTTGAGACAATGCTCCAGTGCAAAAAATGCTATATAAATATATCTGACGACTTGATGTTTACACTCTACATCAGTGTTCAATAACCTCATACAAAGAAATTCTTAACCATTTACCAGCTGTTTACATTTACTATGCAAACACAGAGATTACAAATTAGCCAGAACCATGCGACTGTACTAAATCACCATTTAATAATGTTTGGTTAGGGAAGGTCAAATAACAAGGGAAAAAAGATTTTAATGATTTTTAGCAAACACACAGACTTGTTTGCACAACATTAAATAATTAAGCTATTCAAGTCTGCCTGTTATGAGAAAATAGCCTAAAGGCAGAGAATCATAATTTATACATTTGAGAGCGCAATTAGCATCTACAGCACAGAAAATGGCAAAAGGGAAATGTGAACTGGAAAACCATTTCTATAGATTATACAAATTATATATATATATATATATATATAAACACATTAAGGGTTGGTTCTGGATATGATGAAGTCCATGGTGATCAGTTCAGAATCTTTAACAGTAAGCTTTAATGATCAGAAAGACTTTTGCTTCACTGTATCCCCCTGGTGGTGGGAGGGATGATTTCTCCCGCTAGGCGCTACACTTAAAGCCTGCCTGCAGTTTTTATTTGCACATCATACGCTCTCGGTGGAAAATGTACCATCCCTTACAGATCCAGTCAATTAAAAACTGATTCAATATTTAGCATCTTGCCATTGAAACTAAAATTAACATTATGTGTGGTTATTGAGGCAGTATTTACCTTGGGGGAAAATTATTTTTCATTTTGCAACTCAATATGTCAATAACAACATAACATTTTTCACTTTTTCATGGAAAAAAGACGAAAGGTCAAGGACTTTGCTAACGCTAGTCAGCCTCTAGAAAAAGATGCACCTTATGTAAACATTACATTTCTATCTGAAATGTTTCTGTAACAGAATACATGATAATAACTAATGCATTGGGAATAAACACTTTGTGATGGTGAGGAATATCTGACTGAACTACTTACTTACTTACTACTTGCACACATTATACAATGTCACTCTTCGCTTATGGCTTGCATGTGATCTTCTGTCAGTCTTTGTTTCTACTGTTACAACTTAAACAAGTGTTTCCTTCAAAAAATGATCTACAGAAATCAAGGCCTGGTGTGTTAATGATCTTAATGTTTGGGATAATGATATACTGCTCACAAAAATTAGAGAGTATTTCAAAATTAAATATCCCCATTTGTGAGCAGTGTATATGCAAAAGTTATATAGAGTTTCTAATTGATTTAAAGAATAGTTAACTTTTTATTATTTTGCAGTAAATCTCTTTGGGGACAAAATTGAAAGAAAATTGATGTTTAAAAGCTCTATATGGTTTAATAAAACATAACAAATAAAACCACTATAAGGTTTTGGTGCATATGTTTTTAGTCATACTAGCTCATCTATATATTTTGTAATATAATATTTCTAACATAAATTTATAATCTGTGGAAGTTAAAGTTCCCCTAACTGAAGAATCACCCATTTATAATTTGCATGTCAATGTTTTATAATGGCAGGTAATGTAATAAATAATGATGGTATGAATGTGTTTAAATATGCATTCATTCAATTCATCATTTATTTGTTCAGTTTCATGCTGATCACCCAATTCTGGGTTAAGAGAAGCCATGCCATAAACGGCAGCACAGGGGAAAAGCGGGAACCAACCAACAAGATCCCACTACATGGGCCATGTACATACACACACAGTGGTACACTATACAAGTAACAGTTTAGGTAACGTGCCTTTGGAGGGAATTCAGATAGACCCAGGGATCTCATGTGAACTCAACACAGGAATAGTCCAACCATGTATCTCCAAAACTGTGATGTGACAGTGCTAACCACTGCACCGCCTTAGCCCTCTAGGGAATATGTAAATATTAAACCCCAAGGAAAGTTCAAGGAAAAGTTATTTTAAAGTTCAAACAAGCCAGCAGGATATTTTTAATCATACATCATTTCTATTCTGAGGCTTAAGGTAGGTGGAACAAGTGTTCTCTATATTCTTCATGAGACAGCTCCTTGTTCCTTCAATTAATACACTGTGACATACAAAGGAGAATATCATCATAATTGCCCATGACTAATATCTGACTGAAATAGGGTTTATCTCATTTGTCCAGAGGGCACCAGGACCGAAGCTATAGTCTGGACTGATATTAGCATTCATGCTACCAACCCCACCACCAGTGGTCATGAAGTCAGACCTTGAAATTAACAGCACGGAAAATTAACCAACTCCAGCACCATTTTATTGACCAGCTCATTCTACTGATTAACACTAGGCTTAGAATGCTGAACTCCCTGAACATTTAACATAGAAACAGTAGCATAAGTTCAACATGTATTCCATATCTAGCCCGGGCTCAGATAAGCTGCTCATTCTCCTTCATCACTCCTATTGACTGGTGCACCCATTTGCTCACTCTTCCTCAGACAAGATTAGTCAGCTGAACAGAGCTTAAAAATTCAGACCAAAGATCGACTCTCCAGGGAGGAACCTTGTTCTTCTGAACAGTCACTCAGCTGCAGATCTTTTCTTTGATAAGTCACCGCAGGTGCACATCCGCCCCTACAGTTCACTGCTAGAACACCTCGCTCCATCTTTCTGTGAGGATAATCAACATCAACCTCATATCCTCCTATGTTCCTCAGCTCTACAGTTGATGTTAACCACACAATAGCAAACCTGCCAAGAATATATGCATATTCAAAGCTTGACTGACACATAAAATTCTCATTTTATATAAAATGAAAGAAAAAATATTATTTACTACATCTACAGTTATGTGCATATCCAGAGAGGTGCTTGGGTGAATCAGGTTTGAGTTCTGAAAGTGAGTTCTGATCAGACGGGGAGTTGCTGCCCATGAATGAGAGTGGAAAGTTCAGTCAGGGGGCTGTTCTTCAGCGCTGGTACCTTATCTGCTTTACATCTGTCATCTGTCAAAGTTAAAGTTTAACATCATCTTTATGTTTTGCACTGTGGTTAGTTCCCAGATGGTAAAACAAGTTAGCTATATTTACTGTAATCTGATTTCTTACATATACTGATCACAGAAATTAGGGGATACTAAAAAAAAAAAAAATAATAAAACACATTGTGCAGGGACCAACTGTGGCATTTCAAAACTTTGGGCACACTGTGAGTGGTTCACTAATGTTTCAAAGCTTAATTGACATGTTAATGTCATATTTAAGCATGTCCAGCCCAAGTTAATGTATGCTCACAATGCTTTACAATCCCTTTCATCCCACAATGCTCTTTAAAACTATAAGGCATAGGGAATTCATATCCGACTTAGAAAATCGCAAATCCTTTTCTTATCCTTTAGGTGCAGGAAAGTCCTTTGTTCCATATAAGCATGAAATTGTATTCAGGACAGCACAGGCGCCAACCCAATTGATATGGGAAGAAAAATGTGAGAAGGTAGAAGATAAGACTGTGCAAATACGACACATCTGAGGTCCCTAACCCAAGAGAAAACAAGCACCGTAGACTGTGTAAACGAATCTCTTATCACACGTCACACTGACATTTGACACGTTTTAATCCGATATGCTTTTTTTTATTATGAATAGCAGTGCACGGTGAGCAGTTATGAGACACTTCCTCGGGTCACCTTAGAGACTGTCACTCAGACCACCGCCCGCATGTTTCAATGGCCGGGGCGAAGAGGTTGTGCTGACAGGCTGCGGCGATGAAACGCGATAGAATGATGTGGGAGTTGCCCTAAAGACTTCCTTTTCCACTACCATGGCGGAGACAATCACACGCTATGTAATTGAACTGACCTTCTGATCGTTTGCTCTCGCTGACCTCTTCGCACAAACTTCCTCCCACTTTGCCCACAGGGAGCGGTTAATGGCTCTGCTTTTTCTGAAACTGGCCAGACTGTATTTGAGTTTAAAAGGGGAAATATCTTCCAGGCTCGGCCATACAAACCACAGAGCACAATGGAGAACTTTTCAGATGGTCACTCCTAATGAGAACTGCTCTGAAGAGAAATAAAATCCATGATATGTATTGCTCATAGGTGCAAACAATCAACTATCCTATGAATAAAATACTACCTGCCAAAGGCGCCTCAAATCAATGAGCCAATCACATGCAGCACAATCACAGTTCAGGGTTCATGCACATTTTATTTTACATGACTAAACTTCCATGGCCAAATTCCTCAGTGAGGTATTGCAGGGGGGTTCATTTGTACCTGTTATCACTTTAATCTGTCATACCTGAAGAAAAGCATAAGTGTTTGGTCTGTCTGATAATAGATAAAAAAAACCAGGACAGTTTATTTTACAGTCGCTTCTTTTGCAAAGTACCTGAACCACATCAACCAACACTTGCATTTGCCAACTAACAGAACATTTTCACTTTGCTACATGAATACATACAGTGTAAAGCTACAGACAGATTTGGCCTCTTACTGTGATATAAGATGAGCCAGAAGTTACTCTTTTATATCCAAACTTCCTGTTTGATTGTTTCAGTTCAAGTTGAACATCCTTACTCTTTTAGCTGTAGCTTTTATCTTGAAACCTCACTTTGTGATGTAGGTACTATCTGTTTTATACAGAATAATTCAGGCACGCCCTCAATTGCAACCAAAAATATTGGGACATGCACATATTTTGACACGCCCCTGCACGCAACCAAAAGTATTGTGGCACGCCCCTGCATGCAACCAAAAGTACTGGGACACACTCCTGTATGTGGCCAACATTATTGGGAAACAATCCATATGCTTTCCAGCATCATAACAATCACCTAACAATGCCATAGAAACAAAAAGTATTGTGACACGCCGCTTCTGACATCCAAAATTATTAAGCCATCCTACTGTATGCAGACAAATGTATTAGGACACAAGTCATGTACTTTTAATTTGCCACATTTTAAGTGTTGTTGTAGGTCCTTTAGGAAATGCAGATCTAGGTTAACATTAGTGTGGCATTTCAAAATACCAAATTCATTAATCATTTTTTTTCAATTATAGCATTTATGTATAAGCATTTCAATTATAAACATATTCAAAGTATATATATATATATATATATATATATATATATATATATATATATATATATATATATATCTTTTAAA
>JAUZST010031042.1:0-29171 GCA_034779995.1 Parotocinclus haroldoi | reverse complement strand
GGACTGTGGGAGGAAACTGGAGTACCCGGAGTAAACCCACGCAGACACAGGAAGGACATGCAGACTCCACACAGAAACGACCCAGGCGGCTCCACCCTGGGATTGAACCCGGGACCTTCTTGCTGTGATTCAGCGATGCTACCCACCGAGCCACCGTGCTGCCCCTTCTTTCTTAGAATGCACCAGAAAATACAGGAATTTTTAAACAATATTTAAAAAACTGAAGAAAAACCTTTCAGAGGTGCTCCTACCGCTACAGTGGCAAGAATTTAGAGTGACCTCCCTTTGTACTCATAGAACTTCTAGAAGCAGCAGCCAGCTTCATTAAGATGCCGGTTTGACCCTTCTACGGCCAATAAAGGAATGGTAGCAGCCAATAAACCACTTTTTTTTGGGAAGAGGAAGAGCCCAAGACAAGCTGAAGGTCATAAAGACTGAAATGAAGATCAGTGCAAAAGAGAAAAGCAACAAATCTAATGGTGGCCAAAGACACAGTACTGTTTCATATTCTTGCAAATCCCAGCAGACAGAGTGAAAAAAAAAACAATAAAACAATAGCATAGAAACAACAGTCTCATAGAAAAGTTTAAGCATCCCTGCTCAAATGACATGTTTTGTCTGAGATTGAAATGTTAAAAAAATGCACAACCTCTGCAGAGAAAAAAAAACAAACCAGGGTTATACCCTGCACTACTAAAGAATTAATTTACAAGCACGGATTAACTTTTAAATCTCAAACTTTCCTGATACAGAACCAAACATTCGCAAAAGTAATGTACTGAATTCTACTGTACTGCTTCTGTTACTTATAGCTTCCTTAGCGATGATAGGAACTAGGATCACCTTGACTATGTGAAGCTTGGGCAGCAGGTTGCAGTCAGCCAGCGTCAGTTCCTGTCCGTCCAGGAAGGGGGAGGTTCTGACCTCATCAGCGCTGTTCTCATCAATCTCATCAGGTAGGGGAGAGCTCAGGTAATCATCCAGCTTCTTCAATGCCTTCAGCAAACCCTTTTCCAAGTCTAACAAACATACTTGATGTATTACCAAGAAATACTAAAAGCTTCTACAAAAAAACTTTCAGTGCTAAACATTTAGAATGAAGCCCATGCTGATCAGTATTGGAACTAGGAATCATAGCGGCAGCAGTAGAACAAGGAGTAGCTGAACATGTTAGTAGTAGTATTTGTATTAGTGGTAGCAGTAGTAATATTCTGTTCACAAAAGTCAGGGGATATTTCAAAAAGAAATATCCCATAATTAAATATCCCCTATTTTTGGGAGCAGCGTCAGTCATAATAGTAAGAGTATTAGAACCTAGTAGTACTGTGTGTTTTTGTGCCTGCGTGCCCCTTCTGATGATGTTTTGAAGGGTCCTGCAATCAGTGTTGGGGGCAACGCAGTACAAAGTAACGCATTACAGTAATCTGATTACTTTACTTTCTGTAACGCAGCAATGTAGCGCATTACCGTTACATATTTTGTAATCACATTACAATTACTAACTTAATAAAAACTTACGTTACCTGCGTTACTCACGTTTTTCTATTAAACATATTATATTTTTAAAAACCATAAGCAACCTTCTATGTAATTTATGCAGGTACTTCCTGACACAGCTGCCTCGTCAGTTGGTCACGTGACTGTGACGTGACGCGAGCACAGTGTTGCCAACTTAACGACTTTTCAGACCCCTATAGTGACTGTAAAGAAAAAAGTGACTAGCGACAAATCTACCGACTTTCTCTGCTGCTGTTGGAGACTTTTGGAGACTCGGACGTGAACGCGCATATCATTCTACAATTACAGTCTTAAACAAGCCCCTCCCCCTTCCCCATCCCAAAACCCTCACTACTCTCACAGTACAATAACTGCAATCAGAGCAGGAGATCCACACCAATAACAAACCAAGAATCAATACAAAAATTTTAATTTGTAGTTCTAAACATGTTTAAGGTGTTTTTTACTTACTTTTTGTCTCTCCCACGATGTTATTCCTCTCTTAAACGCAAATGTACCCTTATGCAAATTAAGCAACTCCTAGCAACTTTTAGGTAAACCTTTAGTGACTTTACTTACTGAGGATTTGGTAAAACTGAACGATGGCAGAGAATGAGGCTGGCTATTTCCACAAGTGGAGATATTCTCACTATTTTAATTTGCTGAACGCAGAGAGAAAAACATTACTGTGAAGTGTAAGTTATGTCAAAAGAATTTTTTGGACTATAGTGTTATGTTGTTTAAAAATGTGTACTTGTACAGGGAGATTTAAGAAAAGTTAAATTTATTTTTATAAATGTTTAATACTGCACCTGCTGCTAAATTTGGTTGCTTAATTAACCAAAATAAAACTTAAATCTTAGGCTTGGACGGTATGACGGTATTTCGCTATCACGGTATTTAAATACGGTGACGGTATTGTAAAATAGTAACAGTATATTAACCACGTGACGTGACGTGATGCAACGCGTCAAATGTGTTTAATTTAAGACATTCTGCGCAACCACAACAAAAGAGCAGAGGGAGGGGTAAGCAGTTGGAGCTCACTGATTGGTCACGGGGTGGGGGTTTTCCCTAAGGAGATCATGCAGAGAAAAAAAAGCAAGAAGCCAACATCACGAGCGTTAGCTGTGAGTCAAGCGAGCTAGTTCCAAAGAAAATCACCACTGCTGCAGTTTGGCAGCATTTTGGATTTGTTCCAAATGAAAAAGCAGAGCCAACAAATCTAGATGAACCAGTATGTAAGATCTGCTTGCAAAAAGTGTCCGCCAAAGATGGAATCACATCAAACATGCATTCTCATCTTAAAACTAAGCACCCTTCAACTGCCACATGGACATCGACCTTCAAGAGCCACCTAGCAGCTGTGAGAAAAGTCCCGACTTATCACAGCAAACTTTAACTGGAGCTTTCGCCAAATCAACAAAATACAAAAGAGACAGTGCACGATGGAGGGCGTGTACATTATCGGTTTTTACAACACTTGATTGTCAGTACGAGTTACCTGGTAGGAATTTTTTTTTCCCAAAATAGCGATTCCTGACTTGTACAACAAAGTTTGACGAGATGTTCAGGTGCTGATGTCAAAGGCAGACAGTTATTCGCTGACAACAGATATGTGGTCGTCAATGAATATGACATCATACATGTCCTTGACAGCCCACTTCATCACACCTGACTGGAAATTACAGTCCAAGTGTCTCGAAACAACCTTTTTTCACACCGCTACCAACATTGCTGATGCGCTTGGTGATGCGTTTCGAGAATGGCAACTGGATGAGATTAAACTTGCCGCAATAACTACGGATAATGGAACTAACATTGTAGTCGCGGTCAAGCTTCTGCACTAAACTGGTTAAACTGTTTCGGTCATGATCTCAACCTTGCTGTTTTCAACGGACTGCAAGATCAAAAGCAAAAAACAGATAGTGCTCTTGGAGTTTGCCGGACCATCACTGCGGCCTTCTCTCACAGCTGGCACAGAAAGAGAGAACTGAAAAAGAAGCAAGTGGACTTGGGCCTTCATTAGCACAGCCTGATGGCGGTAACAGTTCATTATTTACAAACCCGTCCATACTGTCGTAGTTTATCTAGGCTTACATGTTTTATTCAACTAGTCAATCATTCAAGCGTCATTCAGTAACAATAATAATAAGGAATGGTTAGCTAAACAAATTAAATGTTACATAAATTAATTAAATAACAATACATATTTTAATAATATCAATAGATTTCCGGCCTGCTCCCTCTGGCTCTTTCTCTCTATACCAGCACAACACACCACCACCACTGTCACTGCAGTGCTGAGAATGATCCACCACCCGAATAAGTACCCGATCTGTAGGGTTCCTGACCTTTAGAGAACAGAGTAAAGGAGGACTGCCAAAACGTATGTAGAGAAAAAGATGGACTACAGTCTGTAATTGTAAAACTAAAGTGCTTCTATATGGGAAGTGAAACTGATAAAAATGAATAGTAAATGTAAAAACAGTTATGTGTACCTAATAATGTGATCAACGAGTGTATGTACTTACTGATGTCTTTTACAAACCAGTGAACAGGACAAAAACAGACCGCATAAGATTCGCCGATAAAATGTTATGCAAGATGGACTAATTGGACGTTTTTTACTGTACAACAGCTGGGAAGATCCCATCAAACTCTTGGCATCCATGTTAAAGACTAATGTTAAAAGTTTTAATTAATTATCGCCTTTTCATAACTTCAATGTTATGCAAATATTTCTAGACAAAATCATTACACATCATTATAACCAGACAGACACATGGCAAGCTAAATGGAATGGAGATAGAAAAGACCAGAGCGATTTTAAGTCAAAAAAGGAAGTCAAATGGTTATACATAGTACAAGACAGCAGCTAACTGACAAACTGGTAAATGATAATCCATCAGCACTACTAAACTGTAGGGTGAGGCTGTTTTGTCCAGCCCACAGTTGATAAGTTGTGTATGCTCCCAGGCCAATGGCCCAGGTCCACAAATGCAAAAGTCTTGACAACAAATCATTAGCACCAAACTTATGTTGAAGCCATGTGCAAATAAACTTGCAGACAGTTTATTATACAGAAAGAAGAGGATTTTTCCACTGAGGACTTCAACAGCTGATGAATAGTCTGGTGAGAGAGCACAGGTAGTGTGTTTGTGTGACATAAAATAAGCTACAAGGTTTAAATCTGGGCTCTGAGGAAATAAGCTCAGAGCCTCTTGAACGGTCTTTTAAATGATGTGTGCGGAAGAAATTCGGGTTCCACATTGAACAATAGATCAGACAAGGATGATGGGTCGACGTTCAACAGTTGGGTAAGTGTGTGGAACTACATCAAACATGCTAACGGATATTCAAAAACACCACTCCGTTTCTATGTTTTTCCTCATTGTCGGCGCATCCTCTAGGGGAAAAACCTTCTGGAATTGTGCTGCGTGTGCTTTTTTCTAAATCCATTTTCGTTCCTTCTTTTCAGTCACAAGTGTCATGTTAAAATAGAAAAAACTGTAGTGTACCAAATACAACAGTAAAGGTGTGTCATTAAATAACCCTCCGATCAACGTCCAATCATTTCCTATTTTAATACATTTTAACTTTAAATACACATCTGTATAACTCCAGACTCTGCTGCCATAAACAGCCACTCAACACACTAGATCCCTGAGGTGGGAAGTGCATATTAACCTGTCCTATTGTAAGTAGTACTCTTTTATTGTTTCGGTTTTATTTCCATATATTACAATAAGTGCGTGAATGCTTACAACAGTTGAGGTTGTCACATGTGGTAACTCAGTGGGATCTCTGATGCATTTACACTTTCTTTACATGCAGTTTCCGTGTGAAAATACCCTTTATATTTCAGTAGAATAAATAGACTGTGGCTATGATCACGTCTGGTCAATGAGCATTTCATTCAATGCCCTCTTTTAACATAATGTAGTGAGGACGTTAAACAGTGCTACTTAGTTACTTTATGCTTTACATTTACTGCTTCTTGGAAAAGTTGCCAGTGCAAGTTTAGACCAACAGCTGCCTGAATGTACAGTGATTTGAACCATATCATCATGCTGCTGTATTTGGTGCATTCACACACATCTGAAATCATATTACATTATCTGTATTTCATCATGCTTTTCAAATGTTTGAAAATAGAACCCTAACTCATGAGCACAAATAAACAACTGAAAGAGGTTTGCTGTAAGATCTCTAAGCAGTTTGTATAATTTGAGGCGTTAGCATTTATATGTTGCAAACTTCCAAACTGGCATCCCCGAAAACAGTAAGGCACAATCTACAGTAAAAAGTCTTCGTCTATATATGCATGTATTCTTCTTTATATCCAAGCAGCAGTCTGGTATTTGGATAGCACAGGAACAGAACAACACTGCTGTAATGGGATGGGTGTTTCATGAAAACACCAATGAACAGGATAAGAAATTAAGCATTGCCAAGAGGAGAATCTAACCCAAAAGAGTGAACAGAGGAGCAAGGCCGTGAGGAAGGGTGTGGTCAGCATAAAGTCCATCTGGAACAGAAAAATAATGAAAAACATGTAGAGGCAGCTGGTGCTTTGAAACGGTTGTACTATACCGTATGCATAATACATTTACTGGGAAGGAACCATTGCAGAAAAAAACATATAGCAGTAAGATAAAGTGCACAAGAGGGAGCCAAAATGAGTGTACAGAAGAGGCTGAGTCACGAGAGAGAGAGAGAGAGAGAGAGAGAGAGAGAAGGAAGGTTCACATCCAAATAAAGTGACTCCCATTACCTCATCAAAGCTCAGAAAGCAAGGGCTTTTTCCAGCTTATCTTACGGGGCAAGAATTATTTTGATTGCTGTCTTTTTGTACCATTTGAAATGAACAGGACAGGAGACAGGCTACTCAACAGAAACTGGGGGCAAGATACCTTTAGGTGTCATAATTAAAAAGTTCCTTTGTGAACTCAAAAGACAACATGGTTGTCAACATCTCCACCCTGAGACAAGTGAAACCTCCTTATATTTTATTTAGAACGTATTCCAATTCGAAATGTCTCTGTGCTATTCAGACAACAGCCACACAGTACAATGCAATCATTTAATTTACCAGCAGCCAATAAAATACGGACAAAAAAAATATTTGCAATTTCAGCATTTATATTCATTAGAATTAGGATTCCCTTGGGATTCCCATTTATATGTAATCAAATACGCACAACTAAAGGCGTAAAATGACCTTGCAGTAAGACCAGCTTAAATCGACAGTCGGTCATAAAAAAAGATTTCAAAATCACCAACCAGAGCAACCTGGCACACAGATTTTCTTAAATGTCGGTGCACAGTTCCACGAACAGATTTGGTTTTTCTGACTTCTGGCAAAACTACCTTTGGTTTCAAATGTTAGACATGATCATGAACCCTTCGGTTCTGTGAACGTGGGGTTTGGTTTATATACCCAACACCAAAAAAAAAAAATCCAGATTTTTTTTGTGATCATTTATGATGATTATGATATATTACCTTATTTTTAAAACTATCAAAATAACTGTGTTCTAAGTGTTCTTCAGGATTACTCACACTGTCATGTACTGCATTTCCTAAATCCTCCGTAATTTAACCAGTCAGGGCAAAGCTAGAGGTATGGCGGTTCTGGCCATCCTCAGGCACTTCAATGATTTTACTATTCAAACGATGCACAAACATGGCCAGCGTACAAGAAGTTCAAGCTTTGTTCCATAGATCTTTATTTGCTGTCTGCATTCATCCCCACTCTCTGAACCAGCCTGACACTACATATATTTAGAAAAAGCTCTATGTGCAATTTGGGCAATTTAAAGACAATATATTCAAACATGAACAGTCAACAAATGCATAAAAATGGAGTGCCTTTCTGTTTAAAAAGCAAACAAACAGACACATATGGTAGACACATGACCCAGAGAAAACACTTAATAAAAAAAAAAAAGTATGGAATAGTATACTAGCTATACCTAAAAACTTGTAAAGATTTCTTATTGTTCGTATTTATCAAGGCTGCACGAGTACTAAATCCATGGTTTCTGGTTCCCAGAGACAGAAACAAGAAGTGACCGAGGCCCAGTTCCCTCAGTATTTGTCTACACTGGAAAGATCAAAAAATGAAAGTCTGTTCAATATCATGCAGCAACCCACATGCTTGGAATATTCACTGTTATTGCAGTAATTAAGAAATTTTAAATCAGCAGAGCTGTAATGAAGCTGTCTGGAGGATGTAAGCGCATTATGTCCCCCACACAGAGTCACGAGGAGAATTGGAGAATAGTGAAGCATCTATACTGACATAACACATCAAATACCAGACGTGCCCAAAACAAATTTTATACTGCCGCACAGGTGCTTTTCACTTGAAGCATGTTATTTCCAAAACGTGATAAACATCAAACCCCTTATGTTTTTATTAACAACAGAGGGCTCATACATGCAGTAATTAGAAATAATCACGTTACAGGCAAATCGTTTGGCATAATAATAAGGATGCACTTATACCTTTTTTATCATACAAAGTGCTTGCCAATAAAAAGCACAGATAAGAGTATAACATTACAGCTCTCATGACTTTCAAAACACGTTTCATTTTCATAAAATGCTTTTCAATTTTACTATAACAAAATGATATATACATCCTGCGTTTGCATCGTTTAACATTCAGCTGTGCTAAACGTTCACATACGCTAAAACATTTCAAGTAATTCTACGAGTACATGCACACAATATCAGATCCGATACCCGATATGTAATGGTATCGGTGCATCCCTACAGACGACCATGCCGTAGTGTGACAGAATAAAAGGTCAGGGAATTTCCCTCAAGTTAGGGCGTACTCACACTGAGCCAGGTCAGCTTAAATCACTCCCCGTTAGCTAGTGCTCCCTACACTCTCAGAATGAAGGCCAATCTTTCGTCATCAGGACTGGACTTACCCTGCGGCTTTTTTAAGTTTCATTTTGGGCGTTCTGACGCGCAGCCCTCTCACTAGCCTTTTAATAAAATGTACTGATTATGTAAGTTTCTCGTGCTCCACGTGTAAGACTTTTACGGAAGCAGCAGATGCTGTGTTCAGCACTCGGGTGCGATTGGCAACCACGCGACATGCACGCCAAGCCCAGTGAAAATGCGCCAGAGCTCAAACGTGCCCGAGCGCGGTTCAGTGCATCACCCCCAGCTTAATACAGGGCAATTACCCTAGTCTAAGCAACTCCCTTCGGACATCAAGCATGCCTGGTGTAAGTATTCTCTTATTGTAACCAGCGTCACAAGTAAAAATCTAGTTCATACTTTTGCCTCATTATCAATTTCTTGGATGCTGAAAAGTTACAGTTATTAGAATAACACTGCTAAACACAAACTGGCTAATATGAGAGCCTCATTAAAAAACTATAGAAGTTTATAGAAGAAGAGAGGAGCAGTGTGCTTATTCCTATGATTTGTTTTTATTTTAATTACTGTAATCATTATTATGCAACATCATATTGTAATATTACGGTTATTACATTTTTGCTTTCAAGAAAGAGTTTTGTATCGGATTAGCATTCATGGTCAGGTAGTAATGTAAGAGAAAACCTAGGATCAATGCATCTCTATTAGAGGGGCAAACACTTCTAGTGATAGATCTGTTGGGGATTTGCAGAATACAGTCACATTTTAGTGTGGAAAGCAAATGAATTATTAACTTCCGTGTCAATCAACTATTTGGAAAGTTTGCCAGAAAAACATTGCTTTATTTCAACTAACCACAAACGTAACCAAACGTTTAAGACTTTTGCAGCACTCATATTTTTTTTGAATCAGTCTCTAGAGTGAGACAGAACAATGCTGTTTCTTATTACGACAACGAGCATGACGTATTCCGTGAAGTACCGATAGACTTTAAACTGAAATATCTGTCAAGAACCTACAAGTGGGTGACAGATGGAGCATTCAGGAGGTCAGTGAGCGTAATGTACCACACACCACAAATACGACATAATTGTGCTAGTGACACTTTTGATCTGAGCGAAGAAGAGCAAACAACAGAGCATCATGAAAATAGCAAACGAAAAGAAAATACGGAATATGATTACACAGCAATCAATGACCAAACTGTCCACAATTATATAAAGTGAGAAACAGAAAAAAGTTGGTATTATAATCAACGTATTTAGTTACAGTAACCTTGGCACTCAACGACTTCACAACTTGAATTCATTTCTCCACGAATAATTTAAAATCTCAAAGGCAAGAGGCATGACTTGTAATCCCAGGACAGTCACCTGACATTTCCATGAAAGGGAACTCCCCAACACTCCTCTTCCTAATCTTCCTCACCATCACCCTGGTCCATCAACCCCTCGAAGTACAGGTAAAGTTTAACTTGCATCATCTTTCCTCTGTGTGTATATACACAATGTTTATGTGTGTTTGTCCATTAACCAGCTTTAATGCCTTCTATTTTCCAGGAATCAGGAACAAATTAATTCAGTACTTCAATACTGCACTACCATTTAATAAAACATCCAACTCATTTAAACAGACCAAAAAATTTGAACACAATGAAATTTGCTAATGACCATCTCCCAATGTGCACTCATTAAACACTTTGAAATGCAAACGGAATCAAATATACATTCTACATATTTACATATGCAGTTTCATTACCATTTTTATTTCATAAACAATACTCCACTCCAGTAGATAAATATGGTACTAAACAAATGATAGGTGAATCACAGTAGCTCTGCTGAAGAACTAAGAGTATAAGGAGGAACAATAAAAGACTAAAAAGGCAATAACTCTATATGCACTACCAGTAATTCAGAATCTTTGATCATTAGTTCTAAGGTTTTGTTAAGTTGTCAAGTGTTGAAGAAGACCTGGCATAGCACGTAGCTTAACTCCGCATATGTTTTGAGACTGGTCACATGACTCTACATAGACAGGGTCATAGTCTGACTGCTGCATCCCTAAATTGTTTAGTCTAACTTATTAACGATAATAAACTACTGCATTTCAGACAGCTGGATGAGAGGGTTCTAGACGGAAAAGTAAGGAGCAACTGAGAAATATATGAAAAGCCACCTTTACTGGCTTCGCAGGCACAAGTCTGTCATTATTGGTCATTTCTGTTATTATTTATATATTTGTATATTATTTATATTTGTATATAACTGCTGAGCTGTAAAGATGATCAATACACTAAGTATTTTGAGTTATTACACTATTGCAACTGTTAGAATTGTCATTTGCCTCAATGAGTGTTTGTTTTGCTTAAAGATGAAATGTTGGAACAGGAGTACTGAATCCATCCTTTTAGGAGATTCTCAGTTTGATCAGGGTACCAGGCAGTTGGTATTGCCTTCTTTTTTCACTGTCAATCAAAGCACCATTGCAAGCATCTGTTTATCACGTATACAAATTTAGGTGTCTTGCGCTCTCTTCCGAGTTCTGTCCCAGGACACAGCAGGAGGTTGGCCTCCAGTGTGTTAAAAGTGAGCCCACTATCTGAAACCACCTAAACAGTTTTCCAAGTGATGAGAATATTAGGTGAAGTGAAGAGAATACAGGTGAAGTGGTTTTCTCCCCGTCATTGACAGATTGATGCTCTGGGCAAGGTTTAGCAGAGAAACCTTGGAGCCTGCAGTCATGTAGATGTTACTAAGACACACGTCACCTACCTAAACACTGCCGCAGACCAATGCTACTCCCCTCAAGTCAACACTACTCCTGAACGAGATGAGCCTGTTTCAGAAAGATGCGCCCTGCCACACAGCAAACAAATTGTGCAGAAACGGTTTGAGACAAGAGTCCAAGATGTTGACTTGGGTTCCCAATTCCATAGCTTTCAGTCCTATAGAGCACGTAAAATGAGACCTGCTCAAAAGGTCTTGTGGAGCCCATATCTCAACAAATCACAGCATAAACAACACAAAGCACATTCAATGTTTTAATGTCATAATGTGATCATATTATGGCTGTCCAAAAGAAATAAGTAATTTAAATAAAAGACGTTCATCTAGGGCAAAAAGCATCATTTAACAGAGAAAACATTCAGGATTGACCGTCAGAACGCAACGTCAACCGCTCAGGCCAGGTTCGTAAAAAATAAACTTTTTTTTTTTTTAAATAAACCGCGAAATCAGAGCATACTTTGGGAAAAGACCTGATGGCAACAAGGCATTTAAAAATGAAAAAATAAAAAACACAAAGTTATCGTTAAAGTGCGATCAGTTCAGTCCACATACTCACACAGGTCAGGTTTTCCATGTGTGTGATTTTGATACTGTAAAAGCCCCTCGAGCGGCTTTCTACTTCCTCAAATAACAAAAAATATACTGTATTTATGTGGAATGACATTCCCAACAAAGAAAGAGAAGGAAAGAGCTTTGAAAACAGTCATTGAATAACTCGCTTGTAATTCCACTGATAACAGTAATCACTTCACATCTGAATGCTTGAAGTTCAACTAAGGAAATACTAAATCGGGAAATTACACCATTTTGAAAAGTGTGTTGTGTTCTCAACTTTAGAAACACACACAAAATTAGCATTTAAAGGTTAAACAGTTTTAAGCCAAATTGACAGCCATAGCATAAAATTCATGGCAAATTTAATGGGGAGTCATTAAACAACCTTAACTGAGCGGTTTGAGAGTTTGTTATCAGTGTTCAAACATAGGTCAGAGTGAAGGACAACACACGGCATTCCAGATTAAAGAATCAAATACCAAGTTTTATAAACACTGCTCATTTTCAGAGAGACTAAATACGTTTTGCCAGTAAGTATTGGTTTTGTGATCCACCATTTTGCACATCTTGATCACAGTGCCCAAGTTCTGGTACTTCTGACCGGTGTTTATGCTGTAAAGTGACAATACATGAGGTCCTATTCCTGATTCCTAAGGGTCTTTGTCTTACCAGCCATTTCACTAACCAATCACGATCAAAAACACAGTCAGTCATCTTGAAATGTGCCTATAATCAGATTACACCAAGCTTATTTACCTAATATAAAAATAAGTTTCCACATACTGATTGCTCAACGCAAATATTTTTTTTCCACAAAACATGTAGGCCAAGAGTCCATAAAGTCTGTTTTCCTTCATAACATAAAAACAACGCACAAATAAATTATTAAGAAATAAAAAGGCTATGCCGATTTAGCCACAGCACCACCTACATGCTAAGCTCTTAACTTTCTTTGTACTGTACCAAAATCAAGGCCATTAACACCTTTGGGTCTATCTGACAGACTGAAGGCGACTGATTGGAAGGTCAGTAAAGTCATGAGTCATAAGCACACTGTGGATCCATTCCTTCAGCCACCAGTGTTTAAAAAACCCTAAATGAATGTGAGCAAACCTGTTCCACAAAAGGTTGATTCCTGCATGCGGTGTTAAATGCAGGACACTTACTGAACACTAGTGTACAAATGTGTGTGCTGGGTATTATTTGACAATAAACTGACCAATACTATTTAATCCATTTATACTTTTTCAAGCTGACCACAATCTGATGTCTTGTGTAAATTATGTTAAACAAATAACTATATTTAATATTACAGAAGAGTTCCAGATTAATTTGTTAGACATAATCAAATGAACATTACCATACATGCCATATGATCATTACCATCCATGCCATTACATTCACACCCCTGGTAAAAGTGTTCAAAGCTAATTTACTGCTTAAAACAATTTAGGCTGTTGAAGTTATTTTTAATGTAGCAACTATTCGAAACAGGTTATGCGCTCAGGTTAAGTAAATAACTTTTGTATGTTTGAACTTTAAAGGTAAACAAAATAAAGCATTTCGATCTAATGGGACGGTTATTGCGACTTCTGAATTTGCAGAAATCAAGAATGAAGACATGAACGCCATAGAGGATCAAGACTTTAAGAGTGGTGGGATGATGACGTGGATTGCTTTACAGGCATGAAATTTTGGTTTAAAAAAAAACATTGATTTGTTGGGTTTATTTATTAAAGGTTACATCAAAACTACTCATATATACCCAGATTGATGCAATTTAGCAGAATCAGAACCAATTGCATGTTTTTGGGCTGTGAAAGGAAACCGAAGCACCCAAAGTAAACCCAGACAGACAAGAGGAGGACATGCAAACGGCACATAGGCCGAGAAGTTTGAAGTCAGGACTTGCGCACACTGGAGCCGCGAGGCGGCCGCACTAACTGCCACAACTTGCCGAAAACTTGGGATACCAAAGGACAGAACACGGAACACATCTACGGAAACAAAATTCTTCAATATTCAAGAATCAGGACACAAATATGAGGCAGTTAATAATAATCCTAACAGAACATGAGCAGGAGGGCGTTATTCTAAATAAAGTCATGGCAGTCATTTTGTCGCAGATGATCACAGTACACAGAAAAAAAGTTGCTGCTATCTAACAGTAACAATTTCAATCAGCATGATAGAAACAGCATGTCATTTAAAGCACATTAACAAGTAAAATTCGTTTGAAGACAAAGTTGAATTATTCATTCAAAAAAATGATCATTTTGTATCCACTTGTCTCTAGTAAGGGACGCAGGAAAGCCAGGAGGCAAGACCGGAACAACCCTAGACAGTGTTCCAATCCATCGCCAAGCATACACACCCACACACCTAACTGAAATATCCCAAAATGTTTTGTGAGCCGTGCATGTTATGGTATTGCTGCATCCTTATTAATTCATTGCTGAAGTCATTTCTAGAGCAGAAAACAAGTGTACCAAAAGATCTCCCTAATAAATGACTAATGTAAGCCAGACTCAATAAAAACCACACTGGATAAGGTATTTTGTACATTAATTTGAGTTGTATAGTATACTTATAAACTACTAACCTGGCCACTTTGGGCTTCATATAAAACTAAAAACAGCCACTCACGTACACTGGTCAGCAAGTTAAAAATATATTAGAATGGAACTTCCTTTACAGATACCCTGTATACGCAAGACAAAAGAAAAAAAAAATTATGTTGTATTTGTTCCTGCTGCAAAGTACTCGATCCGAATTCGATCCGAATTCGGCAAGTTGTGAAGCAATTTTGATAGTACATGGTATGCAGTTTGGGACATGGCCTATCCCAGGTTTCATTTAAACTATTTTGCAGGTGAATGCAGAATCTGTTGATCCAAACTGTGAAACCAATTTGTTATGAAAATGGACAAAATTTGCAATAATAATGGCGGCAGTCACTGGTGGAATGGTGACATCAAACGCCATGTCTGTCATACTGAAAGATCACGATCTCTCAAGCAGTTGAATAGCCTTAAAGTGGAAGACAGTTCAGTTTCTGTCTCACATCACCCAGTTCTAATCATGTTCTCTTCTCACCATCTCCCGTTCTAGATACAAACTAACTAATATATATATATATACTCCATGATATACATCTCTACACTCACCAAGCACTGTACTAGTTCGTTGTAAAGCTTTTATTGATCCTTAATTATTTGCTGCATGGATTCCCATAGATGTTGAAAAAAGTTAAGATTTTTCAGCTGCACCTTCCTGCTGTAAATGTCCTGGTTTACCACATCCCAAAGGTGTACTACTGGATTCTACTGGGAAGCCACTGAAGAACAATGAATTCAGAATCGAACGGCTTTTGCTTTGTGACATGCTGCATTGTTTTTTTAAGCGGCAATTTCAAGATTAAAGGTAAATTGTGGTGATGAGATGCATGTGGTCAGCAACATTACCCAAACAGCTTGTTGCATTCAAGCAGATTGAGTCGTATTACCATGCCCAGTGTGTGCCAAGTAAATGTCCCTACACCATTACGCCATCTAGACCAGCCTTGACTCTTGACACAAGAAAGTTGTGTAAATGGATTATGGATGTTGGCAAGATTCCATGGTGGCGTGGTCGAAATTAAAAACAGCGGCAATTACAAAAACAATACCTGCCTAATGCAAACTAATTGTTTTAATAGGTGCTTTCACTAGAAGCAGCATGTGCAAGCTGTTGTGTTCCAGATGTGTTGTTAGAATAGTTCAAATAAAGCTCGTAAGTGCCTCGCATGGTCAAAATGCTAAATTTACTTGCTCGTTCTCAAAGCCCTGATGAGTATCTAGTAGAGATCATAAGTAAGCTTTAAAGAAGTAATGTTACTACACAATAGTTTCAGTTACAAAAGCTACACCACTAATTACACGTTTCAGTTCTTTTCCCAGAAAACGTTAATTCCTACAACACTGAAAAAACCTCAATTGAAAAGAAACCAATAAAAAGGAAAATACTGTACCAAGTCTATTCAATACAGTACGTTTTAATAAACGATTTACGTATTAAGCTATATTTCTAGTTCCTTTGATCTATACCTGTAATATAGTTTTTTAAAACAATTAAATTAAATGATATATTTAGCAATTAGAATACAGTATGGCAAATTTATAAGCATTTGTCCTGAACAACACCTGATTCTGTATGCAGGAATGATTAAGAACAGCCCAACTTTTGCATTATTCTTACGTCTTAGGCACTTAACCTGTTAAGAGAAGATAAGCATTTTTCCGAACAGCTTCATTTTCAATACTTCATGGTATAATGATCTGTTCACTGTTTCGCATAGCATTTAATTCAAACACCAGTGACCTCTATAACAACGACCTCTGTTCTCCATGTATTCACATGAAACTTTACATTTAACATAAATAAAACAATGTTTGCTACCAAGATGATGAATCTCAATCTGGAATGCATTTACGCTTGATATATTAATATTCACAAAGCCTATCGGAAACACAGGCATCAATGGATCTATTACTACATCACTCTTGTAAGCCAGCTAAAAAAGCCTTCCCAAAGCTGCAGTTTCAGGGCAGAAATCAAGAAAATACCAACAGCCAAAAATAACCAAATTCTTATTTAAAAAAAAAAAAAATATTATTTATTTATTTTAAAAATGCCAGGCACGATGCCAGTGATAAGTACGATTTACATTATGCATATCCTTATTTTAAAACACATTGTTTTCAAAAAGCATAGCAGTACATAGCAATACTCACTTAATTACTACTGATATATTGAATATACAAACATTTCAGTACAGTAAAAATTCTTAGAACTTAGTAAACAAGAAATCGGCCCACCAATAAACTCAAAGAGCCCCAACATTTTTAGACAGGGTTTAAACAGCAGAGAATGTGATTAAGGGAATATGAAACCAAACTAATCTACATCAGCAGCAGGTAAGGTCTATGATTTCTGCGATGTAGAAAACATGGACTGAATCGGGAAATAAAAACAGACTGCTGCTTGCCCATATGAGTGCGACAGACAGAAGGCTAAGCAAATAACCCGAAAAATTATTTAATTCTTCGGGTTAGATGACCAGCCTTTTTGAGTGGTGGAAGAATAATTGTGCCTGCAAGTGTTTAGTATTTTTTCTCATGGAAAAAGTCAGTAAAAACATGAACATTTCATTATTCACGTAGACAGTAGCACTCAATGATCAGAGCACCCCTAGTGAATAACTAAACAGTAATAGACCAATTTGGCTCAAACAACTGATTCTGTGCCGGTCACAATTAATACACAATAAACTCAGCCACATGTATTGATGACAAAGAAGTGTTAGATTTCACTTTAGTTTTTTTATGCTGCTCCCTATAGCATAGTATAGAAAAGGAAGTAGGGAGACTAAAGAGGGGGTAGGAGTGTGGAAGTAGTGAGGGAGTCTACAGTGAGTGCCATTTGCTGAGCATGGCGAAAGTAAATGAGGAGAAACATCCCTAAAAATGTTTAAATAAAATATGTATAAAATATCACATAAACCAATGGTTACTTTAATACTGACTTATTTTCCTGCACTGTGCTCACCCAGATAAAGACAATAGATGGATCAATCCACTGCATTTAATCCAATGAACAGATATGCCACAGAATTCTGTCCACTGAAAGAGAAAAAAAGAGAGCCAAAGCAAGCAGAGATGGCAAACAAAGTGCTTAATCAAGAGTCATAAACTAAGAAAACAAATTCTAAAAGCCTGTGCGTTCAACCACTTCATACTTTATACAAAGGGTTTAAATAGCAGGGGATTTGATGAAGGAAATGCAGGGACAGCTGAGTGGAATCAACACACCAGAAAAATGTGACCACTGGCAGCACAGAGCTGTTCGGGACGAGTCAAAGGGTGAGAAAATCTGGGATGGAGCTCAGAGGAGGCAGGAACGGCAGTTAAAAGGATGTACAGCCAAGAAAGAAAAATCAAAACTTGTTAAAACAGTTTAAAAATAAGTATAACTTAAAACTAGTAAAAACGTGTTTGTTTTGTTCTCCTGCAGTGGTCAACACAGACATGATTAATTGCAGCAGCTGCAGATCAACAGAGAAAATGGCCAGACAGGACAAGCAATTATATGCCTCATAATTGTTTGTACTTAGAACTAGGTATCAAAACTCGTTCCTGAAATTCCTGAAACGGTTAAAAAAAATGAATCCAAATACGGGTTTATACTAAGGCGATCTGTATTAAGCAGCCACCTCAGCCTGGACTGGTGTGTTACATAATCATGTAATTCAGTTTTAATACGCACTTCTGGAGCATCCGAGAAAAATGCCACTCAAAAGTTTAGCCCCATTTTGAGAAAAAAAACAAAAAGGCTAAATGCAATAGGTGTGGAAAGTTTATCTGTTGTAAAGGAGGTTGCACCTCCAACATGGCAAAACATCTAGGTACTAGCATGACGTTAGGCTTCAGCAGTGTACCCGGTTCAACTGACTGTGGGTTGCTAGCCCAAATTCTGGGTCTGCTGGGAGAGTCTAACGAAGAAAGCATAATGTGGTATAACATCTAAAAATGAAGCCCTAGAAACACCAAACCTAACACTGCAGACTTAATCTCTACTCCTGAAATGACAAGCTGTGAACCAAAAGAAAAGTACACTTTTTTTAACTTTTATTTTAAGACTTTTTCCTGTTTAAACCTGAATATGGGTGCATATGGTGTCCGATATGAAATATAAACACAATATGACATTGCTGACTCCTACATTCAAAACCTTTCACCTGTTGATCACTTAAGCATCAGTTAATTAAATGGGGGGATTTCTTCTTATTGTGACTCGTTTCTGGGCCTGAATGCAAGCGAGTAGGTCAAGCTTCATTCCCTCTTCTTGCCAAATATAACGATATCGCTGCACATAATACTTACAAACACTTAAGACAACAAGACACTTAACAACAACAAAAACTAAGCCATCTGCTTGTGTGTTTTGTTGAATTTACCTACATCAGATTTTAGCAGGTTCTGTTTGGGCTATTGGTTGTGTTCTTAGTTTTGTCTACACGGAAGAAAAAAAAGAAGCCAACATTGTGTTCCTTAACCTGAGCGTCTGGGCACTGCATTGGAGGAATCCCACTAGACAAACAAATCGGACTTTGGGGGTCAAACGTGGATGAATCGTATTGTAGTCTACTTAATACAGGTTCCCTTTCAAACTAACACTTTGAGGGTTTTTTTTCCAAACTCCTAGATTAAACTTCTTACCAAAAGTTTTTATTATGCCTAGTAACATACAGTGACTTAATATAAACACTGAATATTTGAATAAAAACGCTTTGAAAAAGCCATATCGGGTCATAGACCAATGAACATTATTATTATGGCTGTATTTCTGCCTACAGCACTGCTGTTTGTAGAATAAAGTCCAGGTCATTTACAAGCATGTTTCTGATCAGATTTTTTGGGGTTAAAATAAAAAAAACCCTCAATACCGCCACAGCCCTAATCAAGGGTGTGTTCTTCCCATGTTAACATGAGGTCAATATTAATACCAGAGAATTGGTCAACATGACACTGATACCGCATCAACCCGTGTGTTATTATTTCCAGCCAGTCAAACACCGATCCTGATGCAAGCTAAAAATCAGATCTGCACACCCACAGTATTTGCAGCACATAGATTAATATTTCAAATGGCACTCGCTCAGCATATTTGATCCATTTCTGGCTCGCAGGATGCCGCCATCATAGGGTGTAAGGTGGGATCCAACACTACGCAAGGCACCAGACCATAGCAGGGCGAACACACTTGCACATCCACTCAGGGACACTACAGACACAAAAACTGACCCAAGACACACGTGTGGAATGCAAAGAAAACCTCAAGAACACCCACACAGACATGGGAAGTTCATGACAACCCCATACTGGATTTGTGAGTCAACAATGTTAACCACAGTGCCACCCATGTAGCCGCCTTATTTATTAAAACAGACTTAAATTACTTTTTTTTTTAATTTGGCTTGTGAACTGCAAGGGTGTGGGTTCACCTGAATATATAAATGAAGTTAAATTATGTTGCAATTTGCTGAACATGACTGAATAACATAAACCGGACTACAGAAGGATTACTTACATTTACAGTCAACTCCACCTTAACTGCTACTTTATTCTACTAGCATTAAACTTAATTAGCTATATATTTCAATTAGCAATGTCTAATGCTTTTAGTTAGGATTTCTTTCATATGATAGGAACCAGTTGTAAAAATGTACTATAAAAAAAAGCACTACAAGGTTGAACACATTTTGTGCATAGTTGCAATCGCAGAGCAGGCAATCCCAACTCCAACAAGATCCCAACTCCACTGTCCCGCTAAACAAAAAATACAACTTTTGAAAGGGTACCTTTTCTACTAGTGTTTCAGCTGATGTTATCAATTCTTCGTTGGGCTTAACTAAGCTGGATGGCTTCATGTTAACCTTACTGGAGTTAAATACAAATTAAATGCATGTCCTATAAAGTAATGGAAAATGTAGTGTTTTTTGGACATTTTAAAACGTAACAAACGTAATGTTTTAACTACTGACTGCCAAACAATGGTAGGTAGATTTCCCAAATTTTACATGTGAAAAGAAAGCACATAAAACATCTGATTACAATGGCAAAGCGCTCTTTAAATGATGAGTAATCAGCTCATATCATTATCACAACTACTCTCACCTGCAGTTGGATCGAGGTAATGTGAGAAATCATCTATAAGAAATAGATTTATTTAGCATATTTATGTTAAACAGCAGTGTTCCAGTACAGTAGCACTAGACAAGATGCCATTCCCCAAATTTCACCACCAGAAAAGCTGGGACACCACCCATTTCAAGATATATATGGTAACTCGGCAAACATTTACATTAATCATAATGAAGACTACATAACGTATTAAAGGTGGCACATACCCCGGTGGTACGACTGTCTAAATATTACATCGATCGTGCAGCAGATCAAGTACTCTATCTAAACAGCTCTTTTTAGAACGATTGGTGCTGCTACTTTAAAGCAACTGCTCACACCACTCCACACTGTGATCTACTGCTTCAGGCTGCATGTGAAATCATTCCATTAATTGTTTTAAAAGGTATTAGATGCTTAATAAGTTTGTTGTGTTATGGTATTTTAAAATGTCACATTAAACATCCGGAGTTTGTGATTGAGAAATACTAAATACTATACTAAAACTAAGTTAAAATTTAATAACTACTTAAAATTTGGCTTGTAGCTCTTAGGGCATTGAACGTCAGAATCAACACTTCTTGGAAATGACTCTCACATTTCATGCAATGCACATCATTCAGCACAAATAGCCATTTAAATAAAACCACAGACCAGCATAGAGTGCAAGTATATATAAATCTGTATTCTCTGTATTCTCAATCAGCATCTCAGCTACAACCTAAAGAGGTTGTAATGTGCTACGTCACGTAATCATACCATGATCCAAGCTATTTAAAAGTGCTTTTGACTAAGACACCTAGAGTATGAGACTTTCACAAATGGGTCATTTTGTTACTGTTTATACATTGTTATATGGATCTGTTTTTGTATGCATTCTATTTCTGGCACATTTTCGTATTTGGTACCTAAATCTAATCCTCTGCAGTGCTTGAAGGGTGAGCAGTGCACATAAATATTGGGCAGAATATTACCATCATTCACTCAGTGATGTATTTCTATTTCAGCCTTAATGTACCTTTAAACGCAACACCAACTGTAATAATGACAATATTAAAGAATAAAGAGTTATTGTATCAGTAATTGTGTATTGGAGTCAATTTTTTAATTAAAAACCCATGTTAGATTTGACTGGTCGATTCAGATTTCTTTTTTCAGTCTAAGAATTACAAGTGATTCTATACAGATTTTTTTTTTTGTTTTAAAATTTCGTATTGTTGTAAGCGTTTTTGGAGTTCTTCCTGCGCTGCTTACTTTTGTCATGAATACTACAAACAGCAATCGCTTACTCTAAAGAACTAGAACGCCAAGACGTGGCTGTAACCTAAATAACACTATCGCTACAGTAATAGCAACTACTATTGCACTATACAGGAAGAGCCTATTTAGTGCACTTTGGAGCACAACTGAAATCGAACACGTCCTCAACCAGTGCATGTCATCACTGAACTGTCTAATAAATAAAGTTTAGGCAGGAACTGAATTTTAAATGGAACTTATGAATGTTCAAAAGCAGTGTGATTTTCATGCAGGCCTGTGTCGCTGTCTTACGTTGTGCAAGTGTGGCTACATATGACCGGCACAGAATAGGTTAGATGAGACACTGAGCGATCACACAAAAAGGGCCATGTGTGCACGCGTGTATATATGTATGTATACACACACACACACACACACACACACACACACACACACCTGTTGACCCGTTACCTGTTGACAAAGTGAAATATCTACACGTATGAAAGTCACTTACTTGAAAACTTCCTTTTGTTGCACAACTTAACGAAATTGCCATACTAATGTCAGCTATCTTAAGTAACTGTCTGGTCAACTGAGCTTTGTGAAGACACCAAACTAAATTAAACAAGACTTCAAAAGCCTTGTTTTCACCCATGGCTTGCATTAAGCATACAAGATGAGCTAGTCTTCTCTGTGCATATTCTGCCAAATCTCTTTTAGATATTCATCCTTGAACAGCAGCAAATCACAGAATAACAAATAACCGTTTAAAAGCAACCATTCCATGGTGTACTAGAAGGGACGTTTAGGGCTGTCACAATTATGTAGGTCTAAAAGTAGCAGTCATTTAACAGTTCATAGATTTCTGCGAAAAGCAGACAATTTATTTGGTGTACCGGGTCGAGGCAACCAAGTTTGAATAAAAGAAAACAGTAAACAAAAAAGTATCATGACCCTGACAGGTCTAGGGATGTTATTAAAATTCAAATTTGCACTTCAGTTATTGGTCCAAGAGATCATGTGATCCATAATACAGTATTACAGACAAGTGGCTATACAGGCAAAAAAAAAGTCATTTGTAGTCCAAATGGAAAGTGTTGCAGAATACGAAGAGGCTACTGCTTTGCGTCTCGAAGTATATTGAAAACCAGTTTTGGGTTTCATTTGGGCTACGTCACCCTCAGCACTCTCAGGTTCATGTCCTTGTAACTTGCCACTGTTAACTCCAATAATATAAAAGTGCAGCACAAAACTGCACCAAACAGCAGAATTATCCTTAGCATTACCAAAACAAAATTTAACTTGCAAAAAAAAAAAAAAAAAAAAACAGCTGAAAGTAACGCATTATACCACAAACGAGAAGTGAATATCAAACTATGTAACCTGAGTCAAAGACACTGGATATTGCAGCAGTGCAACATTATATATGGATGATTAAGTCATGTTAAAAAATAAACCACACAATTGGTTGGATTCTTCCATGTACAACTGTATAAATCGTACTCCACCCTGGGTGACAACTGTACCGAAATCCTGAAGGCTTGAGGCACAGAAAGGCCTAATACACATTAATACATGATGGTTACAAATGTTTCGATTCTATGCAACTTAACAGAAACTCAATTCTTGGTACTACATTTGATTTGGTTTGTCTATGTTACTGTTTCTGCCAGCCAAGTGGTTGGTATTGATACCACCATTTAACAAGTGGAAACAAAAAATTACTGTGAAAGAATTAACTGTGATGCCAATGATGTGGTTTAAGTGATAAGGTTTATATTAGAGATGCACAGACCAATCAGTGACCGGTGACCAGAATCGGTGAGTTTTCACTATTGGCTCAACCCAGTGCTTTTGCCAAATTGAATTCAGTTTGTGTGTGCAGGGAGTTTTAAACACAGTTCAATCACTCATTCTAGTTTATGACACTGCCGCTGACAATTAATGATGAGGAACCATTGGGGTGTTTGGGGCATTAGCTACTCAACTAAGGGAGTAGGTAATATTTGGACACAGCCAAGTTTTCGGCATGGTAAAAGTTCTTCATTGTGTGCTGCTCGGATTATATGCATAGCTAAAATAAGCCGCTATGGAACAACTTTGGAAAATGTTTAGAACAACAAATCTACCAAGCACGCACAGCCAGCAGCCCCAAAAATCTTTAACTTTTTTTTATTATTTAGCAATAAAGAAGATTCCATTAAAAGAAACGTTACACAAAAATGTTTCTGTATGCGGTCATTCAGAATTCCTAGGCAGAAAAATCTAAATTGTTCAAATCAGCTGTAGTTCAAGAAAAAAGAAAGGAAATTTGTGCATCTCTAGTTCATATTATCCTTCCTAGTAAATCAGATTATGTATTAGCCAAAACAAAGAACAAAACTGACAGACGCTAATTAATTGAAAATTGGGTATTTGATGAACTGAAGGTGGGGTGCGCAAAGGATTTCAACCCATACTGATGAGTGAACAAAAACACAGTACAGTTACTTTCTAGAACATGGGTGCCAAACAAGACCCATATACAACCTACTGTGTTACTTTATCTATCCTGTGCTAAAACATTTATCTAGTCCATAGTACACTACTACTCAGCATTTACACATCAATGTGTATAGTAAACGTAACGATTCATACCCAACTTATCCGAAACATCACCAGTCTTGGATACACACAAAATTGAGATGTGATGGCATAAATGAAAGCAGGACATGCATCCTCACACAGATCAGCCTGTATTATTTCACTATAAAGACGATGTATGAAATGAGACATTACCTCACACTCATGGCAGTAAGTAAAGAAGAGTAACAGGACTCATTGTTTGAAAGCTTAAAGGATTGCTCTTCATTAACATTACGGATTCCTGAGTGAAGCAGTTCTCAGCGCTTTGGCTTGACGGGGAAAATAAAGGAAATAATGCAAAGCATGTCACTGGTTAGTACAACCTGTGTGTGAATGCATGGTCAAATTATGCGAGATTCAGAAGAACGTAAAATTATTTTTGATTAATGTGTGAAGAATAAGTTGAATTGAAATCTTATGACAATGACCTGAATGAAAAATGGAAATTCTCTCTTCAAATCTGAGGAGTGTAACAAGTGTGCTGTAAGGCACAGAAAATGGACAACGTTTGGAGAATGTGTGTTTGTTGACATAGCCCATTTAATCATCTACACATACAACTGGTCAGTCCAATTGCCAAAGCCCATTTTTTCCTAGACAGCGTTCAAAAATCCTTGATCAGTGTGTTTTTGTAAAACACGAGTAAGTGGCTAGCACTTACCCAATTTGAAATCAAATTAAAAGGTAAAGGTGGCTGCAGAAATTGAGTTTGGCACCCCCGCTCCAGATCTTCTACCAGACGTGGAGGAGGATTGTGTTTGCTTTAAACACCAGGTTCCGGCTGAGCTCTGATGGCAAATTAGATCCTGCAAACATGGTCAGATCCAATGGCTGACTGGAGTCACTGTGTACGCTTAGTGCTAGTGAGGTGACTCGCAACATGGTGCGTCTTTCCTTCACAGCAGTGCGTGTCATTACGTGTAGGCAACATGCTGTACTTGGACGGATCTTCGCACAGCCCACCCAAGCCCAGTCTGATCTCGCGACACGGCCCTGATCTGGTGGCACAGGCTAGTTGTTATTTACATCAGACGGGTGCAAGTTAGCCAGATAAGCGGAGCACATATCTAGAGTTACGTAGCTAGTTGCAGGCTAACGTTCATTCCAGCCATCAATGTGTAACAGCAGATCAGATCACAGATGGCTTCGGAGATAAGAGACCGTCTAATGTGGCCAATGACAAACTTCTGTACGTCCCCTACAGTGTGGAACACGTTAAGCAGCAGGCGACGGCGATATCCGCTGCTGGGTTAGGCCCTGATCGCAGCCTTCGTTGCAGCATTAAGCTAACTGGCTAGCACCGACTGGAACCGTAACTAGCAACGTGGGTTGTGAGGAATCGCGTTCAAATTCATCCCAGTCGCACTTTCTGGGCCTAGTAAAATTCGCAGCATTCCCTAAGATGACGGCATGTAGTTTGGTGGAGGTTAAATAACAGTAGAGAAGGTGGAATTTGACGGCTTAAGTAGCCACACTGCGCTCACCATAATTAAGTAACGTTAGCTTTAGCTCGAGCTAACTCGTTAGCACAGTTGGCTAACTAACATTAGCTTACCTCTGATACTTCATCCTCGTCGCTGCTGGATCCGGGGCCCGACGAAAGCACTGCGGCTGCGGTCAGTTTGAAATCGAGTCTATCCGCTGAAGGCCCACCAGGCTCGCCGAACAAGCGCACTTTCTTGCCCCCGACCCCCAAGCCGAGGCCTCCCAGCCCGGCTGCTGGTGTAGCTGCGACCCCCATGCCGAGCGCGGGGGAACGCGGACTCACCGACTCCAGCTCGTCCTCGAAGCCGTCCGTCAACATTGCCGTCCCGGCTACTGCATCCTGCATATTCTTCTAAATAATATATGTGTTAGTAAACCTAAGGCGGTCCTCTCGCTTCCGTTGGGGTTGTATTGTTCTAAAAGGAGCCCGTTTTACTTCAGAAAAAACCCTCAAACTCTCCTGAAGAGATTCGAGAAGAGATTCTCTTTCCCCCAAGCCATTAACTTTCTAACAACCTAGCCTGACGTCGTTCTATTTCTGTATAGCACCGCCTCTGTTAGAAATCTCCGACGCCTATTGGCCAATGTCTCAGAATTCTGCAGGATGAATGGCCGAGTGGAACGCCACTCAAAAGAAAGCACGCAATGTTAAGGTTGGTTTACAGCACGGCTATAAGAGTTTAACGCCAGGAAGCTTTACATTCAAAATACGATTGGACGCCGTTGCGTCTGTCACACGCTCCCGCCCTTTAGATACGCCTATTTGTGTCTTATGAGAAAAGTAACTTAAGAGGATAATAGGCTTTGGGGTAACAAACCTCATGACTGTACAAAGTTTAGTCTACGTTCAGAATATACCTGACATTTGTCCAAACACAATCGTTTTGATACACAATTCGAAACCTACAAGTAAGCCGAAAATGAATGCCCTTGCTCAAGGGTCCAACGGTTCAGTGCAGTAAAGCATTGCACCTGTGACTTATTGCATCACATACACACGTACATACATGCTTATATACACACACAGACACACACACACACAGTGGGTACGAAAAGTATTTAGATCCCTTTAAAATGTTCACTCTTTGTTTCATTGCAGACATTAATGTACACTCGGCATCCCATCTTCACAGAAAAAAAAAATGTAAATGTATTTAAAAAAGATCAACTGAAATATCACATGGTCATAAGTATTCAGACCCTTTTCTGTGACACTCAAATTTAATTCACAAGCTGTCCATTTCTTCTTATCCTTCTTGAGATGGTTCTACTCCTTCAATCGAGTCCAGCTGTGCTTAATTGAACTGATTGGACTTGATTAAGAAAGGCACACACCTGTCTATATAAGACAGCTTACAGTGCATGTCAATGTAAATGAGAATCATGAGGTCGAAGGAACTGCCCAAGGAGCTCAGAGACAGAATTGGGACGAGGCACAGATATGGCCAAAGTTACAAAAAAAATCTGCAGCAGTCAAGGTTCCTAAGAGCACAGTGGCCTCCATAATCCTTACAGAACTCTTCCTAGACCTGGCTGTCCAGCCAAACTGAGCAATCGTGGGAGAAGAGCCTTGATGAGAGAAGCAAAGAAGAAACCAAAGATCACTGAGCTCCAGAGATGCAGTAGAGATGCAAAAAAAATATATACACACATATATATATATATATATATATATATATAAGGCAAGAACATGAATGAGTAAAACACATTTTATTCTTTCAAAGTACAGGACACACATCATGGGCTTTTGGCAAAGGCTGAGTTTTTTGGTAACAGTCTTCGGATTACCAACTATGTTTCTTGTCATCCACAGTCCTGGTATCTTGTAATATGGTTATTTACATTGACAGCATTTAGCAGACGCCAATCCAGAGCGACTTACAATATATACAGTCTTACAATCCAAGCAATTGTGGGTTAAAAGCCTTGCTCAGGGACCCAACTGTGGCAGAGGTGAGATTTGATCCCTGGACCGTCCAGTACCTTAACCACTAGGCTACCACAGTCCCCAAGCGATGCAACAGTGTTGTGTGAAATTGGTGGATCTTTCTAGGAGTCAGTTATTGAATCATCAATTCCATCTTTAGTTACCTGTGACTAACAAAAAGTTTGAACTTTCTGTTTTAACCACACTTTTTATTATTGCAATACTGCAATCAATTTAGGAGATGATTCTAGTCTTCTTTGACATGCTACAAAAAACTTGATCTTGTTCTTGATCCAATATTGTGGCTTTCAAGATGACAGACATGTTCTGGACATAGCCTAAAAGATAGACCACCACACCCAGTACATGCTGCGGTATTCAGAAATGTCATTTTCTCTTTTGTTTCTGAAATAATACAGTGTAAATAATAAAGAAAAACATAATAAAACTGTGACTTTTGCCTAAGCCTATATAATATTTATAATATTATAAAAAATTAATTACAGTAGAAGTCTGGCAGTGGTTGCCAATCATAGATAAATGTCATAAGGATAAAATCACCAGTTGATGCTCATTGACAGGGACAGATGAACATTTGATCAATTCCCCAAATGTACAGTCAGATGAATATGTTTAGCAATCTTCTTATGACCCAGTCTGAATAGAAACTGGAGACATCTACTTAAACTGTCTGCATGGACATTCCTTGTCTGCTTGCCCTACCACATACCCCACCCCTTAATCCACAGGGAATTCTGAATCACGGAAAATGGAAGCCACAATGCCTTTAATAATAAAGCTGGGTTCTTGATAGTGCAAGCAAACCAACAATGCCCCTGTACCACATTGTGAGCTTTTCTAAGCTAGAACTAAGGCAGCATTGACACTAAGAAACCTTTTGTATAGGTCACTGAAATGCATTACTTGGTGAGAAAAACAAAACCTTAATGTCTGAATGATTGGAAAAAAGTCAAAAATGACCATTTACTACATGTGGACAGATTTATTTATAGAAAGCCGTAGGTTTGTGATAGCTTTGTATGACTGTACAAGAGCAAAATTTTGAGTTTTTGAATTTTGAAACTTGAATTCGTTATTTTGAGCATCAGCATACCTTAGCCTGTTCACATTGTTCCCCTTTTTAAAAAGTGGTTTCTTGGCTGCTACCTTTCTAAAAAGGTCATTCCCGATTAAGCTTCCCAATTAAGCTGCCATATGCTGATATTGTATAAATGGAAGGGGAGGCCACACTAAATGCTTGCCATTGTAGCTTATAGAAACGGTTTTATACATACACTGCTCACAAAAAACAGGGTATTGTTCATTATGGGATGTTTCATTTTGAAATTTTGTGAGCAATGTATTTCATACAAATTTACTATATTGTCTGGTTATGTTCTAATAAAGAGAGACCAAACAAGGTTATATTTG
>JAUZST010031032.1:0-29172 GCA_034779995.1 Parotocinclus haroldoi | reverse complement strand
ATATTAAATGGAATAAAAAGGTTTTATATATATATATATATATATATAAATAAATATTAAACAAAAGCAATGAAACTCATCTCGTTGTGCTTTCATATATGTGCTTTGTGTCTCGCTATTACAATAAACAGTGACAGCTTAGTTAAAACCTGAAGATGTCTGAGACCTCAGCAGCAGCACCACCTTAATTACCACATCTTCCAGTGACAGAAATCAAAACTCCAAAATCTCCCCGCTTTAATATGTTCATCAATGCCTCCTGAGCAGCCAGACTTTGATACCGAGATAAATGCACTGATTAATTAATGTGTTCTTCTAAAAGCCAATCTCTTTCCTTTGTGGAGCTGGTGAATGTGTGCAAAATTAATTTCTCAGATTAATCTGAAAATTAAGGTGGGCTCGCCTCCAGTGCACCAGCATTACCGCTACAGTAATGGGGGTCAGCCAGGAGTCAATATTATTTCTGTTCCTCTCGGGTGGAGACAAGAGGTGAGAAAAGCTCATCACAGAGGAGACGAGAACATAACTGGAGAGGGGAGAGGGAGATGAAGGAGAGGGAGCCTGAGGAAAAGAAGGGAGGGGTGCTAATAGTCTTTCCAAAATTGCAGCATTGGTATTTGAGTACAGCAGACTTTTTGACTGCTTTCCAAATGGGATGTTTAAGGTTTTTCGACAGCTACAGCAGCTGCTTTGAGGCGAAATAAGCTGATGCTAAAGCCTTTCCCAAATCCAGGTGACAAGGTACAGTGAAAACGAGTACCTCACACTGCCCAGGGTGCTCTTCCTTTCCTGCTCCTCTCTCCGTGCACGAAGCTGCTGTTCAGCCAGTGACATTTCCTCCTCCATGTGGGAGATCTCTTCTTTAGCCCTCCTGCGGTTCTCCTGAGAAAAAGTTAAAATGAAGGCGTGTGAATGTGAGAGATTTTCCTCACACAGCCTACAACATGAGGACAAAGCTTGTGAAGCTCAAAACTGGATCGTTACCTGTCTGCTCTTCCCTGCATGTTTAATGCTGTAGAACATTGGGCCAAGCTCTGCCAACCACTCTCCATCTACTGCTGTCACACACTGCATGTACTCCTGCAAAACACATACACACACACACACATTTATTCAGAGCAACTTATACAATCTTATACAATCGAAGCAATTTAGGGTTAGTTCACACCTCAAATTACTGAATTATATTAATGTGAATATTTCATTAATTACAATTATTTATCAAACTGGAAATGTGGTAAACTTGCTATTGATGTGAATTATCCCCTAAATCTGTGAGCATAGCTAAACACCGTGTATATATTGTGGTTAGCAACGAAAAAGATACCACACTTTACCTTGGTGGTCATGACCAGCTCGTGGTAGGTGATGTAATCTGGGGTGTAGCCCATGCCAAAAAGAGAGCTGGTGGGATGGAGGTGACAGGGCATCCCTGTCCTCACATTCACATATTCCCCTATACCCTGCAAAGACACAGGCACACACAGGCACACACAGGCACACACAGGCACACACAGGCACACACAGGCACACACAGGCACACACAGGCAGATAGGGACAGACTTATAATTGCTGCATAATTACCCTAAGTAACTGTTACACTAAATCCATAAGCATGACATTCTAAATTAGCTTCTACTATGAGAAAAATACTGAAGATAAACCCGAAAACCTGAAAGAAAGAAATTATGGTGCAAATTATCCACACGTGGATTTGAGAGACAATTATGTGCGCATTTTATTTCCGGCGATTCTAACAACACACAAACGTAACATTTGTCTGTCTACCTTCAGTTTAGCAGCCTGGTGGAAATAAGCTGCGCAGATACACTTCCTGATCACATCCCAGTCCGAGCCACAGGAGATCAAGTTCATTTTCTGCTGCACCATGATGTCTTTGAGCTGTGCTCGCACCTCTCGAACCTTTAACAGACAACCAGAAAAGTGTTTAGCAATATTTAAAAACCAAGGCATGTCTGATTACAAAGAATCAGGGTTTTGCATACTTTACGCATGGCCTTGGTGTGGATGAAGTGTTCGTTACACCAGATACTGGAATAGTTGTTGTTCTTCCACTGCAGGTAGACATTGAGGTAGGTCAGATGATCACTCTCAGGCACGGCAAACTTCTCCCTAACCTGGTCACTCTCCTCCTCTCGGCCCTGAGACGCGTACAGAATGAATTGTTCATGAGGACGACAACCTGGTACAGGTATACATATTCATAACAGTTTGTTTCCAGTAAAATCCCTTTAAAATGAGGGAAAACAACAGTTTTGAAAGTTCAAACAGAATTAAAAGTAAAACAGAGGGATCAGTTTCATGATTTAAGATTTTAGAGCCACCTTTAGCTAAATAACAGCCTGTCTGTGTGGTTGTTTTACTGATCAATATTTGCCCATCTTTCCTTGTAGAATCAGGTCAGTAAAATGTTGTGGTGAACTGCATTGCATTGCTCTAATTCAGTCCATGAACAGATATTCTATCAGGTTTAGGGAATCTTTGCTCTACCGCAAATATTCAAGGACATTAACGTTTTCTGTTGATATATACAATTGCCATATAAAAAAAACAGCCCCACAACATAATGTTGCTACTATCATGTTTCGTAGTATACATCATGTACTTTCGAGGTGTGCCATGTTACAAAATGTTCAAATCAAACCATATGGCATCAGAAGTGTAAATAAGGCCTCAGTGTATCACTTTTTCACATGGTCTTACCACACAGCTTTGTTTATAACAATTGAGATTGTTGTCACAAGTTCAGGACAGGCTCAGGCTTCGTCATTCAGTTTTGGAGGGAATGCCTAATATGGTCCTTATTCAGATGGAGGCTAACTAGTCAGGTGTGTGAGCTGGAAAGTGATTGACTGCACCTGTCCAAACAATATATTTTACTAACAATATGTAAGAAGAAGAGATGATAAGAGATGACATTACCTTTGGCCTATAGAAAATGGTTGGCACAGACAGCATGGAAACAATAATCAGAATGTCAGAGCTACAGCCCATGTCACAGGACACAATCAACATCTTAGACAGAGCAGGGTCCAAAGGAAATTCCACCATGAGCCGCCCTGTGGGTGTCAGAGCACCTATAACAGACAGGGAGAGAGAAGTATAAAGAAATATATATAAATAAATAGCTATGGAAAAAAATTCATCTTTCACACCAAGCTTGCATATAATTCAACATATAATTATTTTGTTTCATCCTGAACCCATAAACTTGGATATTTATCAACTATTTAAACATACTCTCTTAGAGAATAGTAACAGACACATTGTCTATTTCTTTTTTTATTACAATTATTACATAATTGCAATTATTTACTACAAATAATTAAAAAAACAAGTAATATAATAATAAAACCAAGTTTTTTCAAATACAATCTCCTTGTGTGTGTGTGTGTGTGTGTGTGTGTGTTTACTCTCACCTGTGTTGTCCAGAGCACCCAGGATCCACAGTTGGTACATGGAGTTGAGCATGTTGTCTTCAGGTGGAGGGTCCATGAAATGGAAGAGCAGCAGGTCTTGTACACCTAGAGACTTCAGCAGCAGCACCACGTTGGCCAAATTGGTACGCTGGATCTCAGGAATGGTGGTAGTCAGCATCTCATTCTTGTAAGCACTTTGAGTGTATAGTCTAGCAATGACGCAAACACAGGTTAGGATAGACATCAGACAGTAAACTTGATAGTTAAAAAAAATTCACATGAAGTGCAGAGTAAAGTACAGAGATTTAATGTTACTCACAACCAAAAAGAGGTTTCATATGATAAGCAGTTTTTAAGTTGCTTTATTTATTTAGACTTGATTTAAACAATAGGGCAGTACAATTAACATGTTCTTTGAAAGCCGTTAGTTACTCGACCACATGAGGAACCTGTACTTTCACATGAGATGTGTTCAAAATGGTCACCAACATTTTTTTTATTTTATAGTTAGCGCCCTCTGATGTGGTTTGAGTATGAGGCCTGGAACTGATGCAACATTACCCATTAATATTCCATTACAAGATATTAACCTCATGCCTGGCAAATGAAATAACAGCTTACACATACCGGTACTCTAACAAAAGTACCTAATAAAATGATTAGTATGCATTACCATTCTAATAATTACTGTTGTTTTGTGCTTATTAAAGAAGTAAATGCAAATTAAATATGATCAAGAAATGTTCATAATTAGATAAGCAAGAGTAAGATTCTCCCTTTATATGTCTGCATTTTGCTTACATTTCCTTTCTCATTTCAGAGTAAAGTCTAATCAGGCTAAAACATGTTGATTATAGAAGCCTCCAGCATCACTCAGAAGTACATATCTATTTATACCTAAAGCACTGGCCTGGGCCTGTTCTTCCGGCTCTGCCCGAACGCTGGTTGGCATTAGCTTGGCTAATAGGGTAAACCTGCAGCGCATCCATACCTATACGCGGGTTAAACACCTGAAAAAGCAAGAAACCAAGCGTTGACTGCATTCTCCTTTATAACAGCATGTTATATGCATATTACGTCATATAAATAAGGTATAAAATACCTTAAGTTTGCAATACCCAGCATCCACGACAAACATGATGCCATCTACAGTCAAAGAAGTCTCTGCAATGTTGGTTGCAACGATGCATTTTCTCACTCCATCTGGAGCCTAGAAGATTGGAACAGAAATAACATTTACCAAAAGACATGTCAAAACAGTTTAGTACACACACAAGCTGGCTTCTCATGTAATCAGGTACATCAGTGAGGTTAGGCTGCATTGGTATTAATGTCAGACACGTTCAACAGTAAGCATGACAAAGCACAAAGTACAGGTCAAGTACAAAGATTTTTAGCAAACAATGAGGAAATGAGGAAACAATGGATGAGATTGGGACGTGCAATTTGAAAATAAAGCTAAAGCCATGCAGATTAATTGTGGGCAGATAAGTGATAAAATCTACATGTTTGATCATATTATGAATCAGTCTCAAAATACCATGGATTGCAAAGGGCTGTTGCTTCCAGTGCAACACAAGAAGGCATTCAGGAGGAAATATTAACTACAACAATATGTGCAAATGTCCTTCAACATACAAAAAAGTATCACATGGACAGAGCATGGCACCTTAAATATTTTTTGGCATTACATACAACATTACAAGTTTAAAACAATTTTAAAAAATTACAAATTAGTGACAGAAGGGGTAGGCAGTGGTATGGACTTTTGCCTCACAGTTTCTGAGATCCCCAGTTCGATTCCAGGCCCAGACTCCAAAACATGGTCAGTTGGCATTTCTAAAGTGTACCAGTGTGTGTGAGTAAGTGAGCATGTGTGGAAAAAAATGGCCCTGGGTCTAATACTGGGTCCCACACCCTAACCTGTTGCACAATGTGCTTCTGGTTGGGACTTTGCTTAAACCAAGCAGGTACTAAAATATCTGGTACCAAACTTGCACTGAAGTTTTTTGAAGAAATACACAATGTTTTGAAGATCAATCATTCCTGCGATTTAGATGAAGTTTGATGGATGATGTCACTTTATAATACTCTAAAACTACCTCCAAATTAATATTCTTAAAATAAAAGTATGTTTACATAGGTTTAGCATTTAAACTGCTTTATGCAATTTATTGTCATTTAGAAAAAATCTGATTCAGTTCTGGTTTCACCAAAACCCTATCATGAAAAATCTCCCGTGCTCAGGAATGAAGCAGCTGAAATTAATGTGATACCTTTTGGAAGATCTTGGCCTGCAGATCTGAAGGCAGCTGGGAGTAGATGGGCAGAACTGCTAATTGAGGAGCGTTCTCCAGCTCCCCTAAGCGTTCCACTATCTGATCCGATGTTACCTACAGCAAATGCAGAACTCAACATGAGAGAAGCAATGTTTATATATACAGGGTAAGTTAAAAGTCACAGGAAACGTTTTCATAAAACGTTTCATAGATGTTTTCTTTGTCAGTAGACGATCAGTTGGTGGCTTGTGGAGGTTTCTCTGAATTTGGCTATGAGGAATGTAACAGTGCTGTGTGACACTGGTGATCATTCTGGATGTCAGTTGTTAAATTATACGGCTTTGATACGGCAGCTGTGTTCCCAGAACATCAGAACCACCATCAATTCCATCTGCAGTTACCTGTGACCAACAAGCGTTTGAACTTTGTGTTGATAACTTTTGAACCACAAGTGATGTTGCAAAAAAATCTGATGGGGCAATCGTTTTCTGAGACAATTCTGGTCTTCTTTGACATGACAACCTTCCCATTGGCAAAACTTGTCCATGATCCAATACGGCAGCTTTTAAGATGGCGAACATTCAGGACATAGCCTAAAAAAACCTCACTCGTTACTTGTTGGGTGCTTATATATGTCATTTTCCCTTTTGATCCTGAAATAAAATTGTGTCCCGCGTCTTTTGACTCTATACTGCTAACAAAAAGTAGGGGATATTTAAAGATAAAATGTCCCCAATGAAATTTACGTTTTAGTCATTTAGCAGACGCCCTTATTATCATATTATCATATATATGAGGAAAGAAATATATAACCACCCCATCATTTTTGTGAGCACTGCATACCTCACAAAAGTGAGTACACCCCCGTCATTTTTGTAACCATTTTATTATATAATTTCCTGGGACAACACTACGACATATGACACTTTGATACAAAGTCGCCAGTCTACAGCATGAATAACTGTAAATGTGCTGTGTTCTCAAACTAACTAACTAACTAATTAGACACAAGGCTGGGCGTGTATACATACACACACACACATGCACAGGCACACACACACACACACACACTTCCCCATTTACCTCAATATCCTCCTGGCCAGGCATAAAGATGAGAATGTCTCCCACCATCCCACTGAGGTGGATCTGCAGAGCCTGTTTCACCGCAGCCTCAACATAGTCCTCCTGGGGTGTCTATATGCGCGCGCGCGCACACACACACACACACACACACGCGCACACACACGCGCGCACACGCACGCACACGCACGCGCGCGCGCACACACACACACACACACACCCCTTTAGAGTTCTGAGACCACTTTAGCTACATTTGAGACTAGAAGATCCATTAACACATCTTACTTTACTGAACAAGATGTCCACTGGGAATGTCCTTCCAGGAATGTGAAAGATGGGAACATTTCCAAAAAATGCCGCAAATTTGTCAGAGTCCATGGTGGCAGATGTGACAATGAGCTTTAGATCAGAGCGCCTGGACACCACCTATTAAAAAGGGAAATGATGAGCCGAGAATAAAATGCTCTACGAAGACGCCTTCCTCATTTGAACAGTAGAGGAAGGAGTTTAAAAAGGGCTCTGACCTCTCTGAGCAAGCCAAACAACACGTCTGTGTTGAGGGAGCGCTCATGAGCTTCATCCATGATGACAGCACTGTAGTGGTCCAAATCAGACTCACGCAGAGACTCTCTGAGCAGGATCCCATCCGTCATATACTTAATAATAGTCTTCTCTGTGGTACAGTCCTCAAAACGGATGGCATATCCAACCTTGCATGTAGAATAGCAAATCCCGTTATATGCACAAAAACACAAAGCCTTTATAAGAAATCAAGAACAGCCCATGAATTCTACCTGAATTAGTCCAGAATCAAAAGATACACTTCTATAGTTTCACATTTGAAAGGAAAAATGATTTGAAATAATATTATTTGTTAAATCAAAGATATACTGCTACTGAATTCAACAGTCAAAACACAGTTGTTGTTTACAGTAAGATTTGTAAAGAAATATAGTTTACACTCCTTAGAAAAAGTAGGGGATATTTAATTCTATCCCTAATTTTTGTGAGCAGTATATTTTATTTCGCTATAAGCCTCATCTTAAAAAGAGGTAATTGTCGTTGTGTCCACTAGGTGTCAGAGTTTGTCTAGCACTGAAAGGTCTCGGTCGAAAAACGACTTCCCTTGTCCAGAAGACTATTATTTGTTCTTAAACGCTTATGCAAAATGCTTGTTGGTAAACTTGCACACGCATTTGTAGAGAGCCCCAGGCTGTGGACAAGTCAAAATCCTTTTCACGTTAAAAGATCAGGACATTCCTGTGTACACTGTCTACAAATTATATACATTTTACACACTTATACACATTTGGTTCAAATGTAGTGTAGAATGGTGTAAAACAAAGCAAATGTGTGATCTAATAAATTGCAAAATCCGGCTGAGATAATTTGGTATGACGTGTTTATGCAAGAAAACCCATAAGTTAAATTCCGATTTACCAGCGTGCAAATCTTATCAAAAGCGTCAGAAAATGTTATTGTTGCAGAAGAAGGTTCTAGATATTCTACTTTTTCCATATAAAGGCTTGTATGCCTTTCCATTCAGGACTGTGAGAGATTGATCTTGAGAGGAAAATTTATTAAAAAATTTTTTTTAATCAAATGAGCTCATACATAAAGCTGATGATAACTCAAACGTATGAAATAGCTGAGTCTTTTATAGGCAAAGGTTTTTATCCTGTGGTGTCACAGTACAGAAAAAACATCTATTGTTTGTCAAATTTAAGAAAAAGGTGCCTCAAACAAAGAGCAACCAAAGAAGCTAAAAGAAGGAATTAAATGAGTAAAGGACATATCCCTTCGATTGATGTCAGATATCTGTGCCGATCTGATCCAGACGGTCAGTGCATCATATTTAAGCACTGATGCTACATGTGTTTAATGAAGTCCTGTGTTTACTAAGATACTGCTCAAAATTTTTTGTTTTCAAGATTTTCTAAATGAAATATCCCCTAATATTTGTGAGCAGTGTACTTTGTGTACCAGAGGCTTTATACAGCAACATATGGGCCAAGGTAACATAATAGCACAAATTAGTAGTTGTGAATTAATGTAGATAATTGTTATTAATTTAATCATCATTATCGTACAATGAATGAATGTGTGTGAATGGGCACTAAGCGGCGTATTCCAGAATACAAATATTCACAACACAAATCTCATTATGTAAAATGTATATAATAATATCACAAAGATATTCCAATTTCCAGACATCGATAAATTCAGCATAAATGTAATTTAACTAGCTTTTTAAACTGTTACATAACCACCTCCTTGCCATAGTGATCTGTTCTACATGCTTACCAAACAACAGTAACATGCTGAACAACTCTAAACAAAGATGATTTTAAAATTACTATTATATGTCAGTTAAGTTAAATAATTTTTTGATCATACGATCAATGAAAATCATAATTTTTTGCAGTTAAACACTAGTACAGGCACAATTTCGATTTAGTGGAGCTCACCTCTTCACCCAGGTTGCTGCTCATCTCCTCACTGACTCTCTTAGCCACACTCATGGCTGCCACTCTGCGCGGCTGTGTGCAGCCCACCATGCCATAGCTGGTATAACCGTCCTCGTGCAGATACTGCGTGAGCTGCGTCGTCTTCCCACTGCCGGTCTCACCCACTACAATCACAATGTTGTTATCCCTGTGTGATCATAAGAAATACAAACATCAGTGGATGCTCACTGTGTTAAATGCTCAAGTGACTTTCAGTATAGAAAGAGTACCTATGACAAAAAAAATGTTAATCTGAACGCAACTTCATACTTAATCCTGTCATGACCCGAGATTTATCCTGGCTTCTTTAGATTTGTACTAGAGCTGCAGCATAATGTAGTCAAAATGTAAGGAAATGCTTATAGCCACCAGTTTAGCATGCCCAATTGATTTCACACAAAAGGAATGTAAACACTGCTTCTATTTGATCAGCTATGCAAGTCACACCACTAGCAAACAGGTGTAGAAAATCAACCTTCATAAGCGACCACTGGGAGGAATATGGAACAGCACAGCAAATGTATTTTGTAAAGTCGTGGCTTCCAGCAATTCTTGTGAAACAAGAGCTTAATAATGGGGGTCACAGGATAGGAAGCACACAGAGCATGAAAATTAGTCCTCTGTAATATCATTCATTACCAAGTTCAAAATTGCCTCTGGAAACAAGTTGGAACTGTTTCTAAGGAGCCTGTGCAAAGGTATTCTCTGAAATTATGTCACACTGGGCCAAGAGGCAGTCTGGTTTGAGCTGCCAATAGAACATTACATTGCTTAAAGTTCATTGCCAGTGGTAAATTGTGGCTATTTTACAGCATATTACACTTGGTCACTAGGTAACTTTCAGTTCAGTCAGGATGACCTGTTAATGTATGGAAACATTAACTGGTGTCTTTTAAAGATATTTAAAGATATTCTGGTTTGTGTAGTCAAACCATTAATTAAGCCAATAATTGAAATACAAGTATCTCACTACCATTTAACGCTTTTAACCAAATGGCATAGGAGGGCCATGGGTGAAGCACCAGGGGATTATTCCCTCAACCTTAAACGCTCAAGTTTAACGCTAAAGAATATTGTGACAATCTAGAGAAAAACCCAGTATTTCTGTATGGACGTATGCAATACATTTGACTTGGTTAATCAAAAGTGGAACTTGTTTCATTCTCACCAAACCATTACCATTACCTGATGACGTTGAGCAGTTGCTGCCGAACAGCAAAGATGGGAAGATACTGCCTCTGCTCCAGGAGAGTTTTTTTCTTCGCAAACTCACTACTGGCCTCGGTCTTCTCCTTCATGTGCTCAGCAAACTTTTGTTCAGTTCTAAAAAGAGAGAATAAAAAAAGAACAATGCAATACATTAAAGGAGAGGTACCCACGGCCTCTTCACTCAGGGTGGATTCAGCCTCTCACACACACAGGGTATGGTTAGCATATACCTGTAATCCACAGTACCATCCTCCTTAATTGCATTGGCATCAGTGTTATCTTCTTCTTTTTTGATGCCCATAATGTCTCCAAGTTTGGTGCCAGCCAACTCCCAGTGTTTGTGCTGGGCCTGTTTCAAGAAAGAAAATGCTTAGTAAAAACAGTATTAAAAAGAGACGGGAGCATAAGCAAACATGTTATAAAAGTACCTTAAAAAAAAAAAAAAAAATTAATCGCTTGTTGATAATACACACACTATTGTATGTATAAAGTGAAATTGAGGCTCACACAGCAGTCAAAAGTGGCCCAAATCCAATCTTCTCACCAAATCTGATCATTATTAAAAGTCTGTTGACACCATCAATTTATCATGACCTATGTCAGACATCCGCCTGAAAGGGTTCATGCTCAGAAACTGTGAAGCATGCACAGAAGAGCACCACTTTACGTGACCCACTCGAGTGGTAAACAGGAATGGCAAGAATTTTTACTTGCGCCCTCGATGTCTTTAAATTTTGTTGTTAATCTTTATATTTTCCTTTTGTCAGTGTAGCCAGGTCCTTCTGTGGCCACGTTCGGCTGTTTATTTAGCTATTTCATCAAATTCTGAGCAGTATATGCCTTTTGATTTGCACAGAGAAGCTACCCAAAAAATATCTTGAAAACCTTCGTCACTGTTATCTTCCCTTTTTCCTTGATGGAAAATGACGAGTTGGAATGTCAAAAAATTATATGAATTCCGATCTCAGCGTTCTTTTTCGGATCACATGGCTACATACTGGATATATGTCCAATTTACGACCACATATGAAAGTGCCTCAGAGTGGATTTGAAAAGCTCACATTTTCATGTCCACACAGAAAAATATATGATAAGTACAAGAATATCAGATTTGGGCAACTTGAGCCTGGTAATGTGAACATAGCCTGATAAAAAAAGCTCTGGAATCAGTGTGAGCTGAGAGTAAAGTGAGAGAAGAAAACAGCACCTTTTTGCGCTCCTTCTGCTCTCGGTGCTTGCGCACCAGCTGGCTGCCTTTGCGGGAAATTATGGCCATGTCAGAAGTGGGATCTTTCACGGGAATAACTGGCTCAGGCTGGAAAGAGACAAACATCATAATTCCAAGTACATGCAGTTCAGATAACCTCATCAAAAACACATAGTTCTTTAAAAGTGAAAGTGCTTGACATTTATTTAATAATATTTAATACATTGTTAATATTTGACATGCACAGAATGTTCCTTCAATAATCCATTATTTAGCAGCATTTGTCCCTGATCCACCTGCAGTGTGTGCAGCCAGGATTTGGACACTTTTGATTTAATATATATATATATTTTAAACTTTAATTTAATTGTCTTTAAACTTTAATTGTCAACTCACTTTTGTATCAGATACACAATGTTAACTGGAAACTATGGAAAAGAGGTCACTGTTACAGTGCTGGGGGTGCTGCCCCTCCAGTCTACCCTTCCTAATGTTCATTAGGACCTGGTCGGGAGCACGTCCTTCCCCTAAAGGGGACATGTGCAACACGTGCAAAGGTGTAGCTAACAAACTTAGTTTCCTGAAGCTAGAAAGCAATCTTAGCGATTCCAAAGATATTGCATCATCATGCTAAACACTGAAAACATTACATCACCTGCTTGGTGAACACTATTCTACCATCTAGGAATGGCGGAACAAGGTTATGAACGAGCAGGTGAACTCTGGCTGCGTTATCTTCTTCAAAGTCCTCGTCCACCTCCAACCTCTGCACCACGCCACTGGTTAACATGCGGTTAGTCTCCCACCGTTCGTTGTCCTAGAGATGATACATGAATGTAGAATATAAAAAGAACATACCTGTATCAGCAAATGCTGCATAGCAAATTATTGACTGCACTTTTTGTACCTCATTGATCTGCCGTTTCTGGGCAGATATGCGTTTCTGGGTCTGCTTCTGTAATATCTGCTCTCGTTTCTTCACATAATCTTCTGAACTTGAAGTCAAGGGGTTATGAAATTCATCATAACCTTCATCCATCATGTACCAGTCTCTGTCTGCTTGCTATGGACACAAACATTTTAAAAGGCTTTATGCCTATTAAGAATGGAACTACAAATAAATGAATCCTTTGGAAATCATTTTAAATTGTCCAATTATGTTTATGCACCAAGCTGTGTGGTAAAAAAACATTATGGAGAATTTTAGGTGGTTGTACACCCACCCTTTGGTCTTCCTCCCACTGCTCCTTCTCTTCTTCGTTCTCAAAACTGATGCCGTCCTCTCCATGTTCCTTTTTACCTAAAGCACACATCAGTCAATTTACACGTTATCTAATTTGCAATTACCTTTATTAGCTATGGTTTATTTAAACCAATACAAAAACCATTAAACCTAATGGAAATTACCAATTTTTGGTTGTTCCACAGCCTGTAACTCAGATGCCCGGAAACTTTTTCCAGCTTTCTACACATTTTGCCAACAATCCAGTAACAGGAACTTTCAGCTCAATAATTCCGTACTTTATAAGTGCCAGTTTATTTTACTTTAATTACACTGATCCATTTGTTTAATGCTGACTTACTTTACTTTACTTTACTTTAATGACTTGAATACAATCCACTTAAATTTCATCCTAAGGTTTAGGTTTGGGATCTGTCATGCTCACTCAGGAACATTCGCCTTTTGTTAAACCACTGTTTTTCTTTTTGGCGGTGTGCTGAGGACAATGCTGGAAGGTTAACATATTCAGATGTCTAATACAGAGTTTTCTTTCAAATAAATTGCAGTGTGGGCCATGTGGAATTTGAACTTGGAAGTATACATTTTCCTGACCATTCGCCTTTCTCTCACAGCATCCAGCCAGCATCCTACCATACTTCTCAGTGCACAATGGTACATTTGTTTATGCCAAACACAGTTTTTACATTCTATGCAATCTAGGTCTCATCTGGCCATAAACCTTTTACTACATGGCATCATTAAAGTAAATAAGATCTCAATTCAGAACAAGCCATGTTAGAAGAGACTGACCAATCTTAGCCATAAAGACTTCAAAGTTCTCAGTGGACTCTTAGTAGCTTAGATGATAAATATAATCCTGGCTGGTTCACCTAATTTGGTGGGTCGAACGGTAAAAGTTAATTGGCAAGGTGTTTGTGATGGCATACAAATCCTCTTCTCAGTAACTGTTTCAGCTTCTGAAATGTTTAGCATCATTTCTCTAACTTGTGCCTTTTCGCAATTTTATCCCAGAGCCTTCCTGACAGTGCCATAGTGAATTATTTATTGCATTACCATTCACTACTAGAAATGGAATCTTCAAGGAACAGTCAGTTTTATTCTGAAATAATCTAAACCTCTAGTACCATGTAATTGGCTATACCTTAAGTAAGTGTATAATGATTACTTTAAGTGAGCTGACCACTTATTCAAACCAGGTATTTATATATGATCGTTATTGTTACTTGGATGTTGATTATAACGTATAAATGCAAATGGACAAAATAATATTTAATTTATTTCAGTTATCCAGATGTAATATGATGATATTTTGAAGCTATGATGATTTTATACAGGCATTATAATAAAAAAATGTAAAAGTCGAGGACTTACCTTTTCCTTTGGAGAGACGAGGAGTGGAGCCAAAATGCTTCCTGTCATTAGCCCACTCGTTGTATTTGTAAGAGGGGGTGGGCAGGGGAGTGTCATCGGGGTAACGAGCTCTCACTGACCTTTAAAACAATAGCATTTGACCAAAGGCATTTTAAACACTTAACACCAGCATCGCATAATCTAGTATTACTGGATTTCTAAAAAATCATGCAATAACTTCTTAAACAGAAACTTACTTGTCTCTCCTCTCGCTGTCTCGACCTGAGCGATGACTGCGCTCTGAGCGATCAGACTCTCTGTGTGAAGGAGCAGGAGATGGGCTCTCCCAGTGAGAGCGACGTGCGGTAGAATAGCCACTATCCTCTTCATCCCAGCTGGAGCCAGATGGTGTTGGAGTATCTGTGTGACACAGCAAAATAACAGTCACCTTTTGCGACTAAGTTTTGGTTTAGTGATCAAAATGATACTGCTATCATTTTATGATACATTTTATGAAAATGATACTGCTATGATATCATTTTAGATAGTGCTATATATTAAAATCACTGATGGAACATTAAATTGCTTTCGGTATTAATACAAATTTTGAACATCTGCATCACCAACCTTTCGGACGAAGGCGGGGAGTTTCAGGCTCATCCCTGCGACTCCCCCAGCTGAGGCGTTCAGACCAACCATCCCTTTGCGAACGCTCACTCCGTACACTGCCACTCCGGTGCTCAGAACGGCTGCTACTGGATCCACGAATGTGGCTTTGCTCTCTCTCATCTAGGGAAACATATTATGACATTAAGAATACAAAATAAGATAAAGAATTGAGAGACAGTGGATAGGCAAAATATTTGAGAGTATAACACATGCTTACCTCGAGCACTTTTTCGCTCTTTGTCTCGAGATCTTTCTCTGTCCTTTTCCCTGCTTTTGTCCCCTTTAGATGATGCATAAACTCCATGTTCCCGACGTTCCCTTTCCCTTTCTTGATGTTTGCGCCGGAACTCTTCACTAACTCCGCCAGGGTTAGAGGGGGTTTCTGACCCTGTCGTACGATACTTCCTGCTTGAGTACAGAATGTACATATATATCTGATGCAAGTTAAGACAAGTAATATTCCTGATTTTACTATAACAATGTTGATCATACTTAAGGCAAAAGTTCAATCAGCTTTTCCCCTTATGGAAAATGTATGCAATCTACCATGCTTGGTGTCAAACCTGGTGTCTTTAGTTCTACACTACTGCAGCTAGGCTGGTTTTGATACCAAGTAAAGGACTTGTGTACTTAAATGACCTGAAATTGTTAAACCTTTTATCTTGCCATACAAGCAAATGCATTCAACACAAAAGGCATTTTATGATTAGACTTAACACAGTACACTCTGGTGCCATTCCACCAGAAAGTGGCAAGATCCTCATTCAGGTTTTCGTATATTTGCTTAATTCAAGTAAGGGTTAGAAATTGACCCTGTTTGTCTGTGGAATGTGTAAGGACAGTGAAATACCCTGAGGAAAGGCACAGTGAGAACATACAAACTCCAAAAACACAGAGGCCGAGTGGGGCCTGGACCTCAATTGCCTGTGCTTATCCGGATCTGTGAGGTGACATCACCAACCAGTGCAAAGTGGCAAAATATATAGATTCATAATATTCATATATTCATATATGAGTCTGATGATTCTCTGCTCTCTACATGCAGCCTTTTGTGTTTGTTTGAGTGAATGGGTAAAATAATTGCTCTTCTCATTATGTAAACAATACATGTATTATGCATTTCATTATTACTAGGTGGATTTGTTGACAAAATTACTATTGAGTGAACCTACAACCTGGGCCTCATTCTTGAATACCTGCTGATATTTACTATCTCTCAAAATGTCTGGAATTCACATTTCTAAGAGCTAGTGCTTAAGGCGTTAGACTTGTGTCTACAGTGGAAAAAAAGCTTTGTAGTTTTCTGTGTCAAGACCTAAACACACTGAACCAGGATCAAGACTTTTTGCCGTCAAGTCTTTAGAAAGAGATTTCAATTTGCCCTCAGACAAAAACTATACTAAGAAACGCAAGCAGTTCACTGTATAACTGAACTTATGCAGGTATCGATTATAAACTCCAAACCCACCTTAGCAGAGACCAAATCAAGACCAAGATCGCTCGATTATGGTTTTGAGAATAGGCTCTAGTAGTGCAACACTACAAAAAAAGGACAGCAGCTCAGTTCAGCCACCAAACATGTCAAGTCATACACTTTTGCATATTTACCTCTCCTTTTTTCCATTCCTTCTTTCATCTGTCTTATCGTCTTCATCATCAGAGCCAGAGTCACTTTTGCTCTCTTCCCAGTCCCTATAGGAAGAGACTCTGGATTTCTTTGACTGTGTGTCATCAAGGTCTGAGTTCAGCAGCTCTTTCCCCTCTCGCTCTTTACGCTTCTGTGCAGCCAACAGATCCAAGCCGAGCAGAGATGTACGAGGTGCTGGCGCTCTAAATACATGTTGCTCTGAAGAAGCACTTTTCTTCTTTACTATCAGTCCTCCAACCTGTGTGCCAGAGTTACTGCCCTCTAATCGATGCAAAGATGCTTCATCCTCCATCTGATTAGTTTGTAGGTCCCTGCAATGTGCTTTAGCAGGTCAGATATAAAGGATCTGGGGGAAAAAAAAAATCAACATTGTGGTCGTCATCATCATCATCATCATCATCATCAAAGTGAATGAAAAGGTCATTCATACTCTGTGTATAAATATTGAATTTTACATTCTTTGTGACTTCTTATTTGTAATCATAAACAGTATGTTATCCTATGTTAGAATATTATGAGAGAGGGCAGCTATCCTGGAATCCTACGACATAGACAATAATAATGAGGATAAAAAGAATGTGACGCAACATTAAATGATAATAAGCAGTATATAAAAAAATAATAAGAATAAATAAATTAAGAGCAGGTGAATCTACCCTACTGATCATACTACCATTGACTTGTTTTGTTGATATTACACAATATAATGTCTGTGTCCCTTGAAAAAATACCAAACAAATAAACAACTGGAAATAAAGCAGTAATTGAATATCATCAAAGTCAAGATCATCTCTTGTGAACATTAAATTCAAACACCCTTGAGTATCAAGTGCTTCCTAACAATGTTACCAAATGCTTAAAAGTGTTGCATGGGGTGTTTTCGCCCATCTCTCTAGTTCAATTCTATAAAGTGTGCTGACTATTGCACGATGTATGCCTAATATATTATTCTCATCAACTAAGGTAGTTCTGACATAGCCATGCTCCTCCAGATAGGGATATACCAAAGTGCATACCAAGTGTCCTTTGCTCAGCATTACAATAGTAATACTATTGTATAATATATTGTATATATTATATTATTGTATATATAATATAATATAGTATTGTAATAGTAATACAATAATCTCCTCACAAAAATAAGGGGATATTTCAACATGAATAAGGAAAAAAGGAGCATTTTAGTTAATTAAACAAGACCATCAGAAGAGAAAACAAAATATCTCATGATTGGGTAGCAAGTGATATATTCATGGGGTGAACAGAAGCAGGTCAAACTGGACCAGAGTTCCCCCACATTGACAGTTCAGTACGGTCACCCAAGACTGCCAAAACACACTGACAGTGATGGAGCATGGACATGACTGTCCATGACTGTCGAGCAGTTCCTCTTCATATTCATTTTGAAATCATCCCTAATTTTTGTTAGCAATACATTACATTCTGAAGTGCCATACTGCTCTAGAGGGAGTAGAAACCCATAGAATAGAAATAATTAGAAATGAGTGCGCAGCTGAGAGAGCTACACTCTCATTTCTAATTGTTTCCATTCTATGGGTTTCTACTCCCTCTAGAACAGTATGTTCTGTAATAAATGTCTGTTCCAACATTGCCTTCACACGGACAAACGGATTTGCCAGTGTAGCAACTCTTGGTTACGTTATATTGTGCTTTGATGACCTAATCTTTTCAGTGTTCGGTTGTAAAGCGATAATAATAATAAGAATAACAATAGAAATATTCTCTCAAACTGAGCAGTGAGCTACAGTAGCTTCAGGGTTGTGATGGTGAAGCGTTTAATGCACTTACTGTGGACATGAATATTCAAGATTAAAATTCCACCATTGCTATCGTACCCTGTTGTGGTTTTTAATCGATAATAGCTTGAACTGTAACACTGTATAAATGTGTGCCAAATAACTAAGTGTAGCTATAGCTACGCTAGCTTACTAACCAGCATACAAGCTAGCATAACTAACGGTGAACGAAGCCGCTACTAAAAAATAAAACAAGCTTACCGTTTTACCGCAGTGCTCACCGAGCTGAATGAATTATTTATTTATCCACATGGCTGTGCTTAGCATTAAAATAATAAATATAACCGTTCAGAAGATAAACGCGTCAACAGAACGTACAACAAGGAGCCATTGCTATCCCACAATGCATTCCGAGTATCAGCCGGACACAACAGACGACAGCGCGCGCGCTACTGCTAACAAAACACCGTACAGATTTACATATATCGGCCACTTTATTAGGTATAGCATATCAACTGCTCGTTAATGCAAATATCGAATTACATGGCAGCAACTACAAACTACAAAAACTAGTTATGTAGACATGGTCAAGACGACCCATGAAGCTACAACCGACCATTAAACTTTGAACACGACTGAACATGGTTGTTGGTGCCAAACGGGCTGGTCTATTTTGCCGCAGAGTCTAGGGTTTACAGAGAACAGCTCCAAAAAGCAGTTATCTGAGCAAAAATGTCTTGCTGACTCAGCAATAACTCAAATAGCTTTTCGTTACCACCGAGATATGCAGAAGCGCTTCTATGAACACACAATATGTCAAGCCTTGAAGCAAATAGGCTGCAAAATACCACACTATGTACTGCTTTTGACAGTTAGCCGAGGCTACAATTTAAATAGGCTCAGCAAAATTGAAGATTACCTATTCTGATGAGTCTTGAGTTCTCTGGTTACATTTGTAACCATTTGGTACCAGAATCTGGTGTAAATAAGAGGATAACATCCTGCTTTGTATCAGGGGATCAGGCCGCTGCTCTTGGTGTAATGGTGTAAATGCCACAGACCCAAGTATTGTTGCTCGCCATGTCCATCCTGAAGATTTGAACCAAATATAGGATACCTTGAATATAATTAAACGAGATTTTAATTCCAGTTTAAAAGATGGATTACAATTTCATTGAGAGTTGGAGACATCTTTTGTTCAAAAAACGACCCAAAATAGCCTGTGCGTGTCTTTGCTCTTTTAGTTTGAAGTTAGAGCAATAAACATCAGAATGAAATATGCACAAATTTTGTGACTTGAGTTTTTTTAATTAACAAAAAAATGCTGTAATATCTTTTGTCCAGCAGATGGCCACCTAGAGGGCCAAAAAAGCACCAAAATCCAGATTTAAGATGCAGCATTCCTATCCTGCAGTATCAGCATCCACTTTAAACAGTCTGATGTAACTGAGAAATTGGGACAAAAATCCATTAAACCAATTTGATCCCAAACAGGAAATATTGGGGTTAAAATCTTTGAAACACCAACACCTCAATACAAAAGAGCACATTTGGCATGTGAGGGAGGATATCTGGAACCTTGTTGATTATGTGCCAGGAGTTCTGAAGGCAATAATATGCCCTAATTAATATTTGATAGCTGGTAAATAGGGGTGCTGGGGGTTATTTCCTTCACATGTTTAATTTTCACAAACTACATTATCCATGACTTTGGCTTCACCAAACACTAGAAACAGGGGTCCTCATATTTAAAACTATTTTACGTTTTAGTTCAATGCTAGCAGTGCAAAAAATGTAAACTCCCCATATACAGTATTAATTTTGTATTAATTGTACCCATGGAGTAATTAATGAGGTTTTATTGTTTCAGTTGCATATGCAGCTTCTCAGGTATTACAATGGTAATTCGCTAGCCCTTCACCACGGCGACCTGAATCTGAATCCCATTGGTGCAATGCCATTCAACAAGTTTGGGCATCACACAGGTAATAATGCGTGTGCCTAGATGACGGTGTTCATTCCCCAGCAGGAAAACAGCAAACTGTGCCTGTGTTCAGTACCAGTGACAGGTCAAGCAAAGCAGAGCTTTTGAATCCTTATTACGTATTTTCAAAGAATATTTTAATACCTTACATCCACATTCACAAATAAGCCAGTAATAAACTACCAGTATCGAACATAAAAAAGACAAATAAATTGCACAAAGCAAATCTACGGTGTGCAAGAAAAATTACATAATGCTAACATGCATGGCATGAGGTGGGAATGTGTTTAATGAACTGCTGAATAGTTATAATCTGATCATAAATTAAATATACAAGTGAAAACGGTACTTTAAAAAAGTACCAAGTACCTAGACGTCAAGAAAGAAACTGCATGGCTTGGTAAAAGATTAGTTTATATGAAATTACATGTGAAGGTAGAACATCGGAATAATCATTTCAGACAGAAGCAAACACGTTGGTATTTTAAAATGTTCCCCTTGAACAGGAATACACGTTTTACAGACAAACATTTAATCGTCTACTGAGGCTTCAAAGCACAAACTACAAGTGCTCATTATGAATGTAAAATGTAGATGCATAGAATATTCAGCAGATGAACACAGACTGTATAGACTGCTTGACAGTTCAAGTATTAAATGCTCACTTCACAAATCGTTTTCTCAAACCGACATGTCCAAAAAAAAAAAAAAAAAAAAAAAAGTTAAATCACTGGACACTAAGTACCATCCCATTGTAAGAACAAGAATGAAATTGTGAATATAGAGAACTGCCAAGCTTAAATATTTTTACATTTCTTGGACCCTTTGTCATCCTGCTGGTACTGAATGAGAAGTTTGTCAGTAGTGATGAAAAAAGTGATGCGTTTTTTTTCCCACCTTACAATGTGCGATCTTGTTATTACTGGTTTAGTTATAAAAACCTGAAATGCATTTTAAATAACATAAGTGTAACACACCTACTTTGTATTTGCAGTCACTGGCTCTTTTGTGTCTCATATAGATGCATTTTGTAGGTTCACCCAAACAAGATATTTCAGTGGTGGACCCCAGCAGAGTATTTCAGTGGTACCCAGCAGAGTATTCCACTTAAATGGTAGTGAATGTGCTGTTAAATCAGTTTTATTTACTTTAGTGTCACTACTGGCTGAAAATTATCCACCACCAATATCTAGCCAACTCTGTTGAGTATGTGCAAGGAAAAACCCTAGATAAGCAATATAATAAATATACACTGACAAGGTGTAAAAACAAGCGTCTAAACATGGCAGCCGAAGTGTACACGGTGCTTCAAAGCTACTTAATGTACTAATCAACAGTGAGCATGTTTACATGTACGTAATAATCTGATGATAGTCGGATTTCTGCAGTTATCCAATTATTCAAGTGGTAATGTATACAGCACAATCTAAACATATAGAAATTAGATTAAGACTTCCTATAAACAGAACTGGACTTTAGCCCATTAACCAAGGCGTATAGATACTAGTACTACTAATTCGAGTTTATTTCAGTCTGCACATGCAAGCAAACTTAACACGAGTTTAAAATAAGCACCCTGGTCTGCTTATTCACACAGACTTCATTACTTCTGAAATTAGGCCTGGTTGTTTTTTTTCATAACTTGCGAGATGTGGCAACCCCCAGAATTAAACGACGCACTTGCTTAAAGGCAACTGAATCCTTTGAAGACTTTTATGTTCACGAAATAAAATGACTTTATTATTTACTGTTATTGGTAGAAATCCAATTATTAACCGAGTAATGTAAACCCAGATGTTTCCCATTATCTGATTATTCAAGTGCATGTATACCTGTTGATCAGATTACTGACAAAATCGTATTTCCAGTTATTGGATTATTAATGTCAGTGTCCCTGCTCTTTTGAGAATTTTTCAGTGCCCACGTTATATATGGTGAGCAGTACAAAGGCACCTATATGGTAAGTGCTCCCAAAAAGTCACCAATAAATGCAAGTACAAATTTGATGTAGCTAAAAATGCATCCACATTTACTTTAACTATGACTTGCAGTGTTTGGAGGAGTAATCATGCTAGAAATAGCCAGAGAAGATAAAGCTTAAAAGAAAGAACATGAAGGTGGCACAAGGCACAGCATACACCACATTCCAGTTCAGAGCTGCGTGAGAACTGCCGAAGCTACAGCAAACACCATGGATGTGCGAGTCTGAAAAGGAGCTGGACGAAATGTTAGAAAGTGGCCTAACCATTATGTGCTAAAGCAAACTATAGAGATTGAAAAAGATGAGAAATGGGCAAAAATTTAATTCTATGACACCTCATTCAGTCTGCAAACCAGCAGATGTGAAAAGTGGACCGAGGGCCAGTTCTTGTTTTCAGTGCATTGTGGGATCGGACAGTGACGTCAAGGCCTCCAGAAGAAAGAGAAAATGGGGAAAAAAGTATTTGCTGATCAGTTCTGGAACCATCCATAAAAATCCTATTATCATTTGATGGTAGAGTGAATAAAACTACGAGTTCTCTCATAACGTTAAGCTCTGTGATGGGAAAAATTAAGGCCCTGCTGACTGATGCTCAGGATGATTTGTGCTCGACCATGTAATAACGGTACATGAAGCCCACAACAGCAACTGCCACTGCAGGAATCAGCCAGGTGGTCCATGAACTGAACAAAGAAAGCAGACAATTGCATGGTGAGACCAATGTTGATCTTTAATTTACAGCGTAACCTCAGAATTTGAAACTCCTCTTCACTCAAACATCTTAATGGTGCCCAAATTCGAAGGAAAAAAAAAATATCTTCAAACAGCGGCACCCTAAATGGGACACTTAAGTTAATAAGTGTGTGTGATCTTCCACCATATATAAAACCTATAACAAATAGCTGATATATTGATATATTAATAACTAATTACGAATACATTATTATTTTATATATATTAGATCAGTCTATGACCCCTGTTCACACCACTACTGTTCCAGTGATATGATAATTATATTACATTTCTATGCTTTATTTGTGCTTTTAATCATTATTACATACAATATAGTGTATATAATATACAATATATATGTAATGAATTATATATCAATTGGGGATCAAATGAATGGATTAATCCTATTTACATTACTTATTGTGGAAAAATTAGAATCCGTTCTCAAACAAATCAAATTTGAACAGCCTTCTGTAATCAATGCAGTTCAAATTCCAAGGTTCCACTGTATATGAATAGTACCAATACCAATAATACATTATGACCACCTGTCTACCACTTGGTTCTTGGGCGACCAGAACGGTGCCATGTGGTATCACGCAGCAAGATATAAGCAGCAGATCTTTGTAAGTCTGGTACATTGTAGATTCTCAGACTCTGGCCTTTGGTCATAATGCTTTAAGCCTCATTAAAGAATAAGTAAACAAAAAGAAGTCAACCATGACAGCCAACTGTTTTCTTACTGTTAAATATAAACCAGATCCTAACACATCCAGTTGTAAGGAGATAACAAACCCATGCAAATCTACAAGTGCTCATAATGCTTTGGCTTATCAGTGTACACAGTTATTTCAAAGTTTGGACATATTCTGATTTTTTTTTATTTAATTTTTTTGAAAATAACTTTCCTATCAGAGACTTGGCTTGAAACCTTATCGTTTGACCATGGGAGCCCAAGATTTTACATACGGCTGCAGATCTGCAACAACAAATCCTCTCACCTGGATTCCTTTTGAGTTGTTATATAGACTTCCTATAGAAACAAATTAACAAACAGTTAAAAGTTAGTTGGTTAACAGTTTACAAAATTAGAGCAAAAGCTCAAAAGTTAAAGTATTTCTATCGAACCAACATATCATGCCAGATGTTAAAACACAAGAAACAACAAGGACAAAAATCAACATTTGTAAACATTGCTAAAACAGGCATTTGGGGAGGATCACTACATACTGACCTAACTTACAAAAATAACAATGACATTTACTAAGAAATTAAAACATCCTTCCATCGATCTACATACTATTGGCAAACCCAACGTTTACTAAAAAGGTTAGGGTAAGGGTACATTTTTCTTAATGATTATTTTCTTACCTTGTTGTTCTCCTTCTTTCTGTCATTCTGAAATAGAAAAGGAAAAAGTTGGTAAATTAAACATTCCACATCAGTTACTTATGAAGTGATGAGTAGCGATGTATTTAGTACCTATAACAAACAACATCATATTCTCAAGTTTCAAATATAATTAACCCACCAATAATGGTTTAAACATTTTTTTTGCATGTCTAGTGAATGTTCTGTTTCTGAACCTAGGGACCTCGCATCCAGTATCTTAACAACTTCACCATCATAGCCCCAAACTTTAGCAGTGTGCATTATTTCATTAAAATAGTTTTGTTTTATTGCACCATGAGACTTAAATATTCATTATACTGAACATGCAGTAAAAGGTGAATAAAACAGTACCAGGTGCAGCTCTCCGATGCAGTACTGCTGGAGCATCTCCCTGGCGTCCTTGGAATGGCCGACATCCTCGAAGCTCTCTGTTGCATCCGAACCTGCCTGCTCCAACAGCACTTCCTCACCACCCGGATGCTAAAGGGGTTTAAAATCAAAGTTCAATCAGTCTAAAGGCATCAGCTGAAGTTATGTAATCTGCAAGAGCTATACCATTTAGTGTGTTACATGGCTACAAAGGTCACAACGTGCTATATCCATGTACACTTACTAGTCTCTTTGTGAGGTAAACCTCCTTGTTTCTACAACCTTTGTCCATTTTTATCAGTTCTACTTATGATATAGAAGCACAATAACAGATTGTAGAGTGTCTCTTTCTCTACATAAATTTGTCAGTCCCCTTTATTCTGTTCTCTAATGATCAGAATCCCCAAAGCTCAGGTACCAATTGGGTGATAGATCATTATCAGCACTGCAGTGACACAGACATGGTGGTGGTGTGTTACTGTGTGTTGCTCTGGTATGAGTTGATCAGATGCAGCAGTGCTGCTGACATTCTTAAACATTAGCACTACCTAAATGTTACCTTTCTAATAGAACTTTATTTTATGAATTGTTGTCTTGGTGCAATAAAGTGTGGTACTGTGGTAGCTCGTGATAGAATCTGCTGTCAAGCAGGAATAAGAAGGTTGTATTAGATTTGAAAAATTATATTCTTACTTTGACGATCATAATGAGCATTTTGATCAAGTCTATGATATGTAAATGGAACTTCAGAACAATGCCTTAGTCGACGTGTACAGACCAAAGCGCTTCTTAACCCAAACTTCTTAAACCAAAACTATTTTTCACATCTCTCAAAGGATAAAAGTTGAGCCCAATATGTGCTGTAACACGTGTAAGAGAGAGAAAGATAGAAAGGGGGGTGACTGTGTGAGAGCAAGAGAGAGACAGAAAGATAAGGTGAGAGAGAGAGTGTGTGTGTGTGTGTGTGTGTGTGTGTGTGTGTGTGTGTGTGTGTGTGTGTGTGTGTGAGAGAGAGAGAGAGAGAGAGAGAGAGAGAGAGAGAGAATAAGCATATGTGTTGCCACCAACCTGATGCAATAAAGGGGTAAGTGAATGAAATCCAAATGACACTCTGAAGTCTCCTGGGATATGCTAAGAAATCACAAATCAGTTTGATCTGGATAAGATTTGTGAAGATGTGTTACATTTTTGTAGTGGTGTTAGAAGGAACTGATGATGCTATAATTAAATATGCTGTGTTTAGTGTGACACTTAAATGAAATAAATTGTGTGTATGTGGATTGGTGAGGTTTGGGTAACTGTGGGCTCCACTCCACTCAGTTGAGAAGTTGAACTTAAATTATCTGTGTAGTTTTGGAATTAAAAATGAGAAGTCTTTATGACAATATTGACAAATATTTTTTAATATGTGTCATGAGCATGTTGCAGGTGATCAGCTACATCTGTAGTACAGCTTTTAATCTAGATCATTTTTATTACATAACACCCTCCATATATGGTACCCAAATATTATTTCAACCATGATAACTAAGTTAAATATTTGTATTGCCTGTTTTTCCATTTCCATTTGTTATTTTACCTCGTTTTTACCAGTTGTGAATTTGAGGGCTAATATCTTCCTCTTTCAAGACACAGGAATGCAGCTATTATAGCTTTTTGAATTGATTCACATAATAACTGAAGGAACCTGAGCACTAACACCAATAATTTGTGTACACTACTGACATATCCGCAGTTAGCTACTGTCACTGATTGACAGAAAAGATAGGAATGTAATGACTGCCTTCCAAATTGCAAGTTTTTTGCGGTATGTAGTGTGCCATTTGATGCAATTTAAATTCATGTTTTTCCATTCCTGATTTTTAATTAATTCACAACTTTCCTAATGAATTAAATATTGCACCATGGCTGCCATATGATCCAGAAAAACAGATTATTTTTTATTCCATTACATATATTCAATTTATGTCAAATTGACAGTACAGTTTAATGTGGCACCCAAAGCTAGAATAGAAAACCAGTTTTTATATGGAGAGTTTACCCCCAGCAACCAACCCATTCTGTTGCTGTGTTGCAGAGGACTAATCCATGTTTGTTTGCTTGTTTGGGTTTGTTTGTGAGGCCCAGCAGGCAACCTGGTTCCTTCTTAGCAGACTTAAAGCAGTATGGACAGTGAATGCTGGTCACTCGGCTCTCTGTCTATGCTGGTGTGTGAAGCTGAAGTGTATAAAGAATGACCAGTGGAGTGTTAAGATTGCGGAGGTTTCCTCTGTCAGGATTTTATGTCTTCAGATAAAAAATATCCATAGCCAATATCTAGTCCATGGGTGTTAGAAATGTGGCCTTTTCAAACAGCCAAACTGCTTGCTAATAAGTGATCTTGAGGTCTTTCTCTTTCATCTTTATTCTGAGGTAGGCAATTTGTTTCTCTGGCTGTTTAAAACATCAACAGCACAATGTAATTCAATTCTCAATTACTCTGTTTTTGCATCACTATCGTCATTGCTACATGGCTTCCCCAAGGAAAAAAGGAACAAACAAATATGCACACAGCATGTTGTAACTATTATCATTGATGTGACTTTTACTTCCCTTTTCTTTTTGACTATTTAACAAATTACACCAGTATTGTAAATTGATTTATGATTTTTATGAGCCAAACATTTCAGTAACACAGATAATTCTGAACACTGGCAGATAAAAGTGATGCGCTGAAGTTCATTCCAATGTCAGGCGTGAGGATGAAATGCAAACCTAAATCATATTTTTCATATTTACTTCCTGTTGTTTACTCTAAGAACAACTTGAGCGTAGTGTTTGTGTTCAGAATAAACAACAACAAACTTGCATTTATATAGTGCCTTTCACAAACCCAAAGCACTGTTTTTATGTTCATATTAGTATGTTCCACGTTTCAGCTAAAAGCAAAAACAGGTCATTTTGGACAGAACGCTGTGTATTAGTACATCTGTTTTACCATTCAGAAATGCTGCATTACAAAACATTTACTTAATTAGTTTAATCATTTCTCATAATACTGCAGACCAGGGCTATTCAGTTAGTTGTGTGTAGACCAAAGCAGACCTTCAGCAAAGGTTTAAGGCGAACTACAGTATATTTGGAAAATTAAGATGTCTTTGGTTGACTAGGCAGACCAATGGCATAATCTTATTTCTTTCTAATTATTTTTCAGTGTGGCTTACAATTGAGCAGAGCAATTGAAGGATTACGTTTTCTTTGAGCTCAAAAACTTCCTTTAGTAGCTCAGAGACTTAACGATAGAACCACCACTTAAATTCGGTGTGATTTTGGTTCTCAACCACCTCGAACCTCGTCAAATTAAGTTCTTGGCACATTTAAAATTTTGTCTTGATTCTCCACATGTACTCAGTACTCAGTCCACTTAGTTTAACTTGTATGAGTTAAGCCACATGGCTTGTTTCAGCCAAAACTCAATTCTCGATTCACAATTTCTATTGACTTTCAGTCTGAGCAATTAGCATTAGCAGCTTACTGCCCCTTTTCACTTTCACATTACTCACTACATTACATTATTTTTTGATCATGAACATTTTTTTATAAAATAAGCTTTGTGTTAATGGTTTTGGACAAAGTGTAGGTTAATGTAAGTGTTAATATTGTGTAATAGGCTCCACTGTGATACGGTATGGAATATTGAACTACTGGTGCATGATACGTTTAACTTTTTGTGGATTTGTCGTAAAACATCCCCTTCATAAATCATGTACAATACAACTCCATTAAAGCATAGAATGAGTTATTACTCCATTTACAATATTCCTTATGGGAATAAGCAATACCACTGTATAAGGTACCACACTAACATAAAAAGCAAAAGTATAGCGACCCATTTTACCCCCCACTCATTCTTAAGGTAGCTGGAGGTTCCTGAGCCAATATCCACTGGACGTAGGCAGAAGTACACACTAGCCTGGCTGCCAGTCCATTAGAGGACACTCCACCTTCACATTGCATGTCAACTTTGGGTCTCAGGAAGTGCTGGTCTTACTTCAGCCACGTGAGCTGCTTATATGGCAAATATATTCTTTTTTCCCCATCTTTACAGTTTATTTATCTCTCTATTAAAACAACTAGGCATTTGGAAGCATCTGAGTATCTATATGGCTCAGTTCTTGTATGGTGCCTAGGATTCTGACTGAGCTTCATTCAGCCTTGGTCTCTTGCTGTTTTCTTACACATAGAAGTAAACATAGGTCAGTTGTCCTGTCTCCCTGTTGTTAACTGACAGTCAGTGGTGTAAAATGAACACCTGTTCCTCATAGTACAAAAGTAACAAACTAAAA
>JAUZST010031021.1:0-29174 GCA_034779995.1 Parotocinclus haroldoi | reverse complement strand
ATTCACTGACTTCCACAATGTTTTCTCTTCATTTCTTTGAGTGTTCCTGAAAGCCAACAAGTTGCACTTTGGAATGAACTTATTATTGTATCATGTTTTTGATCTGAGTCTGTTCTACAGAATTAAATGTCTGAATGAGTGCTCATCCAAGACTGGTGATTCCATACTTTTTTTTTTCCAGGGGATGTATTTACTTTTAGGTAGAATGCTTGCTTGGTTTGTGCTCGCTACACTAAATAGGCCTGTGCTTTTACACAGTTGCAAATGGTGCCGCAGTTCCCGGCACTTCAGGAGTACACGAGATTGATGGCTATATTGTGGCATTTGCCCCAAGGAAAGAAAACTGAGCAACTATTGCACAGAAATATTTCAAGAGCTTGTAGCTAAATGTCCTTGGAGGCGCTTAGACGTTCGCCTTCCACAGGGTCTCCAGGGTGCAGTCCATTATGGAAACAGATTGATAAGGATTCCGCAAATGTGTAGAGTAGGTTTGGTAATTATAACTTTCAGTCTGTAAACATTCAGCTCTGTTTATTGTTGTAAATGTAGAACATGGGGAGGGGAGGGGGACTGCATCAGAGAGCATCTGGCTGTGTGATGTGTTTGGTAGCAGTCTTTTGCGTCCTTGATTTGCAATTGAAGAATTCTAATTGTAAACTGAGGTATGGCTGAGAGGGAGGTTCTTCCTCTAGCTCAGTGATATTCGGGCTGTTTTTTTTGGCAGAAACCATTGTACATCTGGTTCATTTCCATAGGCACCTCCAGCCACCATTTTCCAGTGTCTTGTGGCCTAGTTTGCTTTCAGAAATCCTTTGATTTTGACAAGATGATGTTCTAATTTGTTGGATTACAGACTGTCATTAGCCAAGCTTATTGCACAAAAGTGCAGAACCTCTCTCTTGATAGCATAATCCCTTCTTCGCTGCTCCCGTTAGGGGTCGTCACAGCGGAACGCTGCATATTAGATTTGGCTCAGGGTTTATGCCAGATGCACTTCCTCACATGACCCTGCCCGTTTATCTGGGCTTGCTACCTGCACCTAGTAGGGCCCTATGAAAGGTATTTTATTTTATTTTATTTCTAAATTACATTTCTGTTTGTTTATTCAGATTTTTTTCAACATAACAGGGTTTTAACTACCATTAAACAAACACTAACAAAATGTCATCTTGTCATAATTTAAGGAACTTGCTGCTGTAGCATGTAGCAACATCAAAAATTGATGTGAAGTAAAGTTATAAAAACAGATAAAGAAGGTTCAGGGTGCATATTTAGTAATTACAGTTTAAGTAGAAATAACCAAAATTGCATTCCATAACTTAAATCATTTTAGCAATGCCCTTATATTATTGCACTTTGCAATTCTGACTAAAATTAATGGCTGATTGCCACTGTTTCTAAGAATTATAAATGACAGCATACAGAAGCGTTTTTGTTCAACTTTTCGTTTAATGGAAACTTCTTAATTGCTAAAGAAAGATAGCCTTTCTCTATGCCTTACTTATTTTTTCTCAAATTAGGCCAGTCCAATTTTACCTTGAGGAAACCCACGCAGACAAGGGGAAGACATGCAGACTCCACACAGAAAAGACCCAGGCTGCTCCACCCTGGGATTGAACTTGGGACCTTTTTACTGTGAGGCTGTGGTGCCCCTGAAATAGATCCCTACTCCCTCATTAGTTTTCCTCATTAGCATTTTGCTTGTAGGGCCAGGGAGTAGCACAAAAACAGAACCGAAATGTTCTCATTACAGACATGTCAGCACCTCTTAAACAAACCCACAAGCAGCTGAGACGTGTTTAATTCAAAATTCAGTCCCTGTGTTTACGAAGCTCTAAAGTTGGCAGAATGACTAACTTTTTATTGCATGATCCACAAGTTAAATCTGACCAGCACAGAATCCGTTATACAAGACTGATTGGTTGCTCACCAGTTATGACCGATCACACAAAATATACCAGAATGTTTTTGTCCCAAGTTCTGTGCCTTTCTGTCTTCATACAATTTTCCAATTTCCCAAGTCCAATTTTATTCTTGTGTTCTCTACGTCACGAAAATCATAGGGCCTTTCACTAGGTGTACATCAGTGCTTAATCGGGCCAGAACCTGCCCGAACAAGAGCCGGTAGCTGCCATATTTGGAGCATGTACAGTATTCCATCATCTATTCTTATCTCATAAGATCATATCTCATCAATTTTTATCATGTATTTATATATGAAATAAAATGAAATGAGACTATACAATATTAATAAAGTTTAATTAAACAGTACTTATTTGTATGTTAGCTCCTTTTAATAAACCCAAACAGCTAATTTCCTTTGATGGTAACTGTAGTCCTAACGTTATTAGATCTTCAGTTGCGTTATTCACGTGTCAGGTTTGCTAAAAAACTGCGAGGTTTGGAAATGGTGGAAAAGCTGTAATCTAATACACTGCAAATATAAATTAGTGAATATTTAATTATGGGATATTTCATTTTGAATTATCTCCTAATTTTGTGCGAGCAGTATATTTTTCATTATTATACAGGTTGAGTCAAATGGCATTCTTCTATTTTAGAAACAAAGGGAAATTCTGAATGCCCCGGCAAATAATCGGTAAGGGGACCTATCTTTTAGGATATGTCCGGAATATGGCCGGCATTTTGAAAGCAGCCATTGGATTAAGGGCAAGTTTTTTTTTTTTTTTTTTTTTTTTTTTTTCCCCAATGGGAAGGTGGTCATGCAGCATATCAAAGAAGATCAGAATTTGATTCAAAGGTTAAATGGTTCTTCATAGGTAACTGAAGATGGAACTGACAATTCTGTTGTCCAGGGAACACTGCTGCCGTACCATAGCCACAGACAATTAACAACTGACACTCAGAAAGACCACCAATTTCACACAGCACTGTTGCATCCTTCATAGCCAAATTTGAAATAGGAACCACGTCGTGGTCGTCTGAAGACCGCTACCGATGAATAAACTGCAGCCTTTGCGAATAGTCCACGATGCAGCACTTGAATGTCATGTGACTTTTGACTCACCCTGTAGATATTCTAATTTGAAGGCTACTGTAGTTAGTAGAGCACTTAAAGCACTATGTTTATATGTTCTGGGACCTCTTCACTCCTTCCCACTTGCTGGTTCATTCCTTTCTCATTGTTTCCATGCCTCATGTTTTACATATCAAGCACTGATGTACACCCCTGTGGTTGAGTTGTTTTCTGTAAATGTATGAATTGATTTTCACATTGCGTGGCTCACCAGGGATTGAACTCTGGCCCTCTGCCTCCAGCAGCTGGCTGAACCTCTTTCTTAATTATAACTTGTGTGAATCGGCATTATGACCAAGTCTGGCCAGTTTTGTGCTTTTTATTTAATTGTTGCTGTTTGTAACAACGGAGTGTGTGCGCCCTTGTATTTAGTTAAATATGTAATATATAAATATCGGGTTCAGGTCTGGATACTGGCTAGGCCACTCCATGACCTTAAAATGCTTCTTATGGAGCCACTCCTTAGTTGCTCTGGCTGAGTGCTTCAGGTCATTATCATACTGGAAGACCCAGCCATAACCCATCTTCAGTGCTCTTACTGAGGGAAGGAAGTTGGTGACCAATATCTGGTGAAGCATGACCCCCATCCATCCTTTCTTCAATATGGTGCTGTCGTCCTGTCCCCTTTGCAGAAAAGCACCCTTAAAGTATGATGTTTTCACCCCCATGCTTTACGGTTGGGACCTTGTTCTTGGAGTAACCGTCCTTCTTCTTCCTGATTCCTTTGTGTTTATGTTAATGGCCTCAAAGTGTGCCAAAAAAAATCCGTCACACTGTCACACCACTAGAACTGTTATCACAAGGTAGGCTGGATCCATTCTTTTATGTTGTTTATGCCAAATTCTGACCATACCACCTATGTAGCAGCAGAACACGAAATTAATCAGACCTGGCAGACCTGATTTTTCCAGTCGTCTGCTGTCTAATTTTTATAAGCATGTATGATTTTCAATCGTAGTTGCCCGTTTTTAGCAGACAGGGGTATCATCTGCTTCAAGATTTGACATGTGCGTTCAGAGATGTTTCATATCAGTTAAATTGTCAAAAAGAAAAATGATCTGTTGTGGTGACTGACCCCCAATATGGAGCGGAAAAATGGCGCTTTTTTCACTCTTGTATGATTTCTTGTAGTGAGTTCCTTCAGAATAATAATCCATTATTAATAATCAAGTTTTCAAATGTTTTCAAATGCACATTTTCCAAGTCCAAGTTTCTCTCGCTGTGTGAGCAGTGATTTAGTTCTAAGGTACCTTTTCCCTTGAGGATCTCAGAGGCTAAGTGCGCCTGACAGTGGGGCACCTGAGCCTCACACTGCCTATCTAACTCTCAGTCAGTGCTGATTGGCTACCCATGACAGCAGCTTAGCTCCACTGACCTAACTTTATTCATATTTAATCGTTTTCACGTTCCAGGAAGGACATGGAGCTGAACTCTGTTTGGGCGTTTTAGATTGTGGAGTTGTTGACCTGTTTCCACACATCCTTTGGTGAATTTCAGTACTTGAGAAAAATCTCCTGTTGAGTATGTATCTGGCACAACCTCTTCTGTTTTGTAAAATAAAAGAGTTGAATGGAGTGACATTCAAACTTGCAGGGTGCCAATAGTCTTAACTGATGTTGGCATGATTTCTTGTTCCTTCAGCCTTCAGCCCACGACCCAGAAATCACTTAAATTTGGCTGTCATTAAAGGCATATTGGTTTTTCTAAACGTGATTCAAAAAGCCTTCTATAACGCATTAGTGTTTTCTAAAGGGATGCGTAAAAAGAAAGGCAATAATTCTTCCATTACAAAATTAATACACTGCTCACAAAAAATAGGGAATATTTCAAGATGAATAGCAAGAGGATCCCACGAGAACTGCTGAATAATCACAGTTGGTGAACAATCACTGTCGGTGTGGCCAGTCCCTACTGAACAGTCAATGTGTGTAACTCTCATCCATTTTAACATTCTTCTGTTCACCCCCATGAATACATCACTTACTACTCAATCATGATCATTGCATTTATTTCTCATTTGTGTAATCAAATAACTTTCTTTGACATTTCATGCTTTTCTGATGATCTTGTTTAATTAAATACAATCAAATGCTTCTTTTTTATAGATTCATAATCATTTTGAAATATCCCTTAATATTTGTGAGCGATGTACATTATTAAATTAAAAAATGCAAAATGAAAGCCTCATATTTGCATGCAAGTGGCCATTCTTATGCAAATAATTGGGCAAATGTTTTTTTTTTTCTTTAAATAAAAACAAATAAAATAAGAAATTATCTTGACAGAAACAACTTTAAATATGACTTTTCACAAATTTGAATATACCATTCCATGACTTGCTGAATACAGAGAGAAATTTGAGACAGTCCTCACTACACCATATCTTCAGGGTCACCTTCTCTCTTGTTGACTGTCCTCTAAAGTGTCTCACAGGTTTGAGATCATCTGACGGGTATGACAATGATGCATTAAAAAAAAAAAAACCTTAACGTTTAGGTGTGTGTTATAAATCAAACATAAACATGTTATAAAGCACAGTTATTTTGAGAAAAGCTGCATTCTAAATTTTCTGGGACTTCATTGAGTCTAGGACTATACAGAGGGGCAAGTGGAGGAGTGACGTTAAATAAAGTTACAAACAAACTAAATGATGTCTAGTAAACTCCAGATGATTTTTGTTATTAGGTAATAGATTTTATAAAACCAAATCAAATTTGTAGTCCTAAAGAATCATTCATTCATTCATTCATTCATTCATTCATTCATTCATTCGTTGTCTTATTCGCTTAATCCTTGGTCACAGGTGAGGGTAAAATGATTGGGTGGAAAACAATTTGTTTTAACCTTACTAGTTATTGGCCTAAAAGTGGATATATTCTTTAGGTGTTTGAAACTATTTTCTAGTTAGTGAAGCTCCAACGCCCCTCCTCCCTTTACTTAAGCTGTGCATTTTCTTCTCTTCCCCAATATGTCAAACATGATTGTTACTTTGATAAGTACCACATGCCTAAACGTTGCAGACCCAGTGCACCAATTCATAGCATCTACACTACTCACAAAATTTTGTTTCTATAGCTACTATACTAGAGCAATATGAATTCCCTAATAGTATTATCTCTCTCAGCAAGATAATGTGCTCTGCCACATTGCAAAACTTGTTCCAGAATTTCAGAAACATACCACAGAACACCCTCAGAGGTCTTGTTGAGTCCATGCTTTTTATGGTTTTTAAACAATTTATTTGCAAGTATAAGTATTTGATACTTAATATCTGGTACAGAAACCTTTGTTTGCAATTACAGAGGTCATTTCCTGTAGTTCTTGATATTGATTTTGGAACACTCGTCCATACAAATCTTTTCTAGATTTTTCAGGTTTCAATGCTGTCGCTGGGCAACATTTAGTTTCAGACCCCTCTAAAGATTTTCTATTGGGTTCAGGTCTGGAGACTGGCTAGGCCACTCCATGACATTGAAATGCTTCTTACGGAGCCACTCCTTACTTACCCTGGCTCTGTGTTTCAGCTATGTGTATCATTTTCAATGACACATGACCTCATCCATCCTCCCATCCATGGAGCACCAGACCGAGGAGGATTCATAGACATCTTGTGTTACTTCCATTTTCTTATAATTGTGCCAACAATTGTTTCTTTCTCACCAAGCTGCTTGCCTATTGTCCTGTAGCCCATCCCAGCCTACAATTTTGTCCCTGGTGTCCTTAGACAGCTCTTTGGTCTTGGACATGAAGGAGCTTAGTGTGTGATTGATTGAGTGTGTGGACTGGTGTCTTTTATACAGGTAGCGAGTTAAAAAAGGTGCAGTTAGTACAGGTAAAGGAATGCTCAATAGCAGGGTGATTTTTCTGGATTTTTTTTTTGTCCCTCACAATGGAAGCGTACCTACAATAAAAAGTACTGATTGTTTGAAGATGGGAGAACTTGCAAAATCGTATCATATAGTTATTTTCCCTACTATGTTTTGTCTGGTCAAATTAATTTAATTTGTTAATAAACATCAATTCCTGTGTTTTAGGCCTGCAATACATTCCAAAAAAAGTTGGGACAGTAAAGCATTTACCACTTTACAACATTACAGTACTTAATGTTTACTTTGAAGAGTAAGTGGCATTTGTGAATGCAACTTCATATTGTAGTACTTAATAAAGTTTTGCCAAAGTTATCCGGTGCCCATGTGGTTATATCAGCTATTGATTGATGGCTGTTTTTGATGCAGTGCCATCTGAAGGATTGAAGGTTTAGGCTTATTTCCTTGTCCTTTACACACTGAATATTTTAAATTTATTTAAATCATGTAATGATATTATTCACTGTCATTGAAATAAACAATGTTTTTAGACGTTTCAATAATATTTTAAAACATTAACAAACTGGAAATCCACTGGCCATCTTTGCTGACCATCATGATTACAGTCACCTGTTGACATTACCTGTTTGAAACAACATAATTATTTATTTAATTTGAAAAAACTTTGCCTAAAGTCCCTAAATGCCTCTTTTTGGAATGTGTTGCAGGCCTGCAATGTATATTTATTAACACATTTAATAAAATTGTCCAGAACATGAAATATCTTGGGTTCATATTGTTAGCAAATAAAATAAATATAAAAGTAAATATCAGATGTACTGCATCCCAAGTCTTTTCTGATTTGGAGTTGGGCTGGAGTTTTCTGACTGAAGTGTGAATGTGCTCATAGTTCATGGTGATTTCAAGAGGAAACCAGTAGCTGGTTTACATTTTTAACTTATCAGATTTGAAGATTATTAACCCTTGGTTTCACCAAGAGTACCAATAACACTGGAGTTGTCAGTATGCATTGAGTTATTGGTGTTTAAACAAGCGTATAGCCTTGGCTTGTTTATGAGGGAAAGTATCTAGCTCCTCTTCAATCCAACGATTGCATCCTTAGAAGATACTTAGAAGATGCCTTTTGTTATTTTCTCTGCTGTATTAATTGTGGGTTATTGTGGTATCATTTTGCTGTTAATTAGGCATGTAAGCAGGCCTCATGGGGCAACAAACAAGTGATGCTGTCCATGTATCTCAGTGGGATTCTGTTTAATTCAGCTTTGCTGTAGGTTTGCTTAGTGTGGGGGTAGACCGGGAAGACATCTTGGTTTGGCAACTATATGTAAGGGTATTTTATCCAGAGTAAGTATATGGTGGAGAAACAATTCAGTTACCCCCCCCCCATCCCCCGTTACTGACTACAGTTTTCTGCTTGAGTGGGTGTAGCTATTGCATGGATAGATAGGTAAAGTCTTGGCTAGTGAAGGTCGCAGGAGAGTTGGTGTTTGACTGCAGTTAATGTTGGCTCTTTTGTTTGCTGGAATCTTGCCTAATGGCCCCTGTACCTTTATCCCAGCCTGTCAGTGTTATTGATAATCAGATGACAAGTCTTTGGTTTAAGTCAGAGCTGAGAGCACAGAAACAGTGCCAACTCATACTCCACTCAAACCCGTGTTGCTCTTTCAGAGCTTAAACAGCGCATACTTGAACAGAAGAGGTTGCGGTCATTATTTATCATCTACAAATCCCTCACATTTTCGAGTTGATAGGATGGATTCATCAGCATACTGCCTCTTGCCAAGATTTCCAGGGAGGGATAAGTAGGACTAATTTCTCCCAGTGGATATCTTGGCTAACATGCTTGCCAGGTCAGCTGATGGAATTGTTGCTATAGTCTAATTTAAGTGTAAGTAGAGGAGTGTTGATCCATTTTCTGCTTTATTTATGACTTTTGTCACTGTTTTTTGGTCAAATTACTGTGTGCTGTTATATTTATGAGAACATTTATGCTTGTTTTCAGACTTTGGCAGAGTCACTAGACTCGGAATATACTTGCCGGTACTACCTACAGGCAATAATTTATCTTCAGATATCTTTCTGCCTCATCGCTCTTCATTAGTATCCAAAACAGATTTAGTTTAAATAACCCCAAAAATGACTTATTACCATTTAGAGTGACTTATGAAATTTCATACAGGTGTACAAATTTGCATGTAAGATCCTTCTGTCATTGATTTTGTAAGTGCATGTTCATGGTGTTTTCTCTGCTGTATGGAGCAGTTTCACCCTCTGCAAGGCGAATGGCAATTGACCATTTTTCAACCGTCCCTTCATTGCCTGCTATATAACACAATTAAGAAACAAGAAATAAACTGCTAATTATATTTTTAGTTGCACCACTGGGTAGCTAATAATAGTAATGCTGTTTAACCTGGATTCACCACTAAAGAAAACACATTTCCAGTCCATCAAGGGCAGAATGGCCTAGTTGGTGGACAGTTCAAATCTCCATCCTGCTTTAGTCCATAGCCCCAGGCGGGCAATGCTCTAGTCTTCCTTCTCGTTTTCGGTGAGTATTCATCCGCTGAGTGAATACGCTGTTGTAGTGTTTTTAACTGTTGAATAATCAAGCAACACGCTAAAGTAATCAAACGTTCTCTTTACTTAACATGCCACACATGTGCCCCGTCCATACAGAGCTTACAGCATGTCATATCCTACACATTGAGTGGACACAACAGCTATTTACTGTAAATGGTAATATATTATGATTATGATATATCATTATGATATTATTCTTTTACTGTTAGAATGAATTTTTAAAAATATTTGTATAAATTGTGTTTTTTATGTAAAAGTTAATCAAATACATGTATATGTAATATACATAATATATATGGTAACTATACCACACGTACTACGCATGTGCATATCGAGTTCCGCAAAAACCCGCGAAACAGCGAAAATCTGCGATATATTTTTTCCATTAATATTTTCTAAAAACCTGTGATGCACCGAGTCCGCGAAAGGCATGCTCTGTTTAACGACTGTCTTTGGTGAAACAGGCAGTTGACCAAAATGCATGCTGATCAGACTGTTAAAGTCACAGTATTTTTATGGTACTTTAAATGTAAATATAAAGTGTATTTCTACAAACAAACTGCATGTATGCGATACATAAATGCATCAGAGAAATATCTGAAATGATGAGTGGAACAATTCCATCTACACAGTATGAGACACCTTCACCTTTAATCGCATGTAAATGTCTACAGCCCTGTGTAGCGGAAAGTTGTATCACTTTAGTGGATAATACAGGAATGACGCACTTCTGCTCTTAAACTATAACTTTGCACATGGATCTGCAGCGATGACCGGTTGCAGTAACCAGCTATTTGCATCTACATGGTCCTATTAGAATTAAAGAACTCGGACATTAAAACATTACCATGTTTCTATAATTTAAAATGGCTTAGAAATCACCCAAAGCTACATATGAAGGATGCAACATTAAAAATTAAAAATTGTTCTTCTGATTTTTTTCCTCTCTCACACATAAAAATAAGTGTTTAAAAACTACAAGCTACACACAAAATATTAAGCACATTGGAAGTAGCACAGCTTTAGCTCCACACTGCTGATCAAGGCTGTCTTGGCAAATGTTTGATCTTTTGCCCTTGTCTTCTATATTGCGTTGGATGCTTCCTTGGCAAAAATCAAGCACTTGTTGGCCTCAGAGAAATTGCCTCTAAGTGTAGACTCAAGGTAAGGGGCTGTCTGGGGTTAGATTAATGGATTGTACATGGCATTGAGCCCTCACATTGGCCCCCGGTCAGACTTTGAAGGCTGAAAGCATGGGTCCATTTCGTGGGTCTTTGAATCAGGATCTTTTTAAACATTTCCTTCACTCTGGCTGTTTTATATTTGGACTGTAGTGAACACATCTCAGAACACTGGCATACATTTTTCCACATCTGAAATTCTATTCCTCAGGCCTATTTTTTTATTAAGATTTAAATGAGGCAGGCCGTGGTGGTCACATTAGAAAATCTATTATAGCAGCGGGTGCAGGCCCCCTGGGTACAGAAGATCGATCGAGCTTTGTTGGTAGGATGGTGTGCTCTTTGTGGCATTCTGATCACCACTGTGAGATTCCCACAGCTGGCTTGTATGGTCCTCTGTTACAGATTATAATATGCAGAGTGTGGTTTCAGCTTCTCTATTTTGCATTTTTATGTCTCAGTGCCTCTTGACTATTTTATTACTTGAATTCTGATGCATTACTCCTATAGCTCTTTTGTATGTAGACCCATTGCAAGCTTATCAGCTACAATGAGTCACTTTTATTGTAGGCTTTATTGCCATAATGTTCAAGTCTAGTGTGGGAGGTCCACTATTTCTCAAAATGAGCTAGTCTAAGTGGTATGAAAATTATGTTTATTAATGTTATATATGCCAAAATATGCAGAATCCCAATACAGATGAGAGGATTAGAGGATCTCCAGTCTGTCAACAAATTTCTCCCTCTTCAGTGCATAATATTATTAAACAATTCAAGAAATCTGGATTACTTTCAGTGCATAAAGGCCAAGGGTGCAAGCTTAGGCTGAAAGCCTGGGATCTTCAGTCCCTTAGACGTCACTGCATTGAGAACTGCCATTCAGCAATACAATATAATAACCACATGGACAAGGGACTACTTTTTCAAGCCTTTGACAGGCGCTACAATATGGAATTACGTTCACAGATACCACTTAAAATTTTACTGTGCATAATAAAAGGCTCATGGTAACCATGTCTAAAAGCTGCATAGACTTCTCAGTGTTCTTACGCATCTAGGGTGGACCATCAAACAGTGAAAACGTATTGTGGTTAAATGAATCAGCATTCCATGTCTTATTTGGAGACAATGGCTATGTGCCCAGAGAAAATTATTCTAAAATTCCTTGGCAAATGTATTCACATTTCTGTGATGGCAGCATTAATTTTGGAAAATACACGATACAAGATTTTAGAGGATGTCTTTTTAGTCCATGCACTTTTTAACAAGACAATGCAAAACAACATGCTGCACACATTACCAAGGCATGGTTATGGAAGAATGGAGTACGGGTACTGAACTGGTCTGCATACAGTCCTGACCTTTTTCCAACAGAGAATGTGTTATTTTATATGCATTTTCCATACTTTCCCAACCTTTTCTGATTTGGGGTTGTACAACATCTACATGAAAATGCTGATAACCTGTGTTAACCTTGGAAATGGCTATATAATTTAGTGGTAGAGAAAGTACACAACCCATGTACTTCAGTTAAAGTAGAAATACAAGTAGAGATACAAAGGTAAAATATTATTCCAAGTAAAGGCACAAGTCCACCCTTTAGATCTCCACATGATACTAATACTATAAATTATTTGGCCATCAAATAAACTTAAGTATTGAAATTAAAAGTACTATGATTTAGTATTCTGTAATGCCCTATTATTATTTTATAGCAAGAATCTTACTTAAATCAACTAACTTAAAACGATCTAAAACAATCTTTTAACAGATTAAAATACTCATTAATGAGTACAACATGTTAAGCCTAAATTCAAAACAAAGTGCACTATACCCTGACTGGTGCTGGCTATGTTTTATTATTATGCACACACACATGCCAAAAAGAATGACAGATTTTACATAATGTAGTGGAGTAAAGATATTTGACCCTGAAATGTAATGAAATTGTCTAGTGTAGGCATCTACTTCAGATACAGCCATGTCTTCAGCGTCAAAGCTCTTCAGAGTGTGCTGCTTACAATACATGGGTGGCAATCATAAGCCATTTTAATGGGCTCATAAGCCGCTTATAAGCTGGTGGAACATGTCCGAAAAAGTTCGGAACACATCTATATTCTTTCCTTCTTGATTTGATGTTTGTTAATTGTCACTAGTATAACATCTTATTTGGTCATCCTAAATCAGCAAGATCAGTCTAAATTGCCACAGCACATCCCAAGGTACTGTGATTGTAAAAATACTTACGCTATGATTGAGGATTGTATGCCTGATTTACGTAATGAACTCAATAAATATGCTGAGTCGTGCAGTTGAAAAGTACAAATAACTGTTCTGGGTATTGGTTGTCCATCTATGTTTTGTACTTGAAAAGTCTGTTGGATGTCTACTGCCTCATGCGATTCAGTGCGTGTTAAGGCTTGCTGTGCATCTCTGCAGGTGGTACTGCAGATCATTAAACACTACCAGGAGGAGGGCCAGGGCAGTGAAGTGGTGCAGGGCATGCTGCTGGGCCTTGTGGTGGATGAGTGGCTGGAGGTTACCAACTGCTTCTCCTTTCCACAGCACACTGAGGATGATACTGACTTTGATGAGGGTGAGTTAACAGGAGATTGAATTTGGGAGCCCATACTCATATCTAAGCAATGCTTATTGACGAGAGAAGCCTGATCTGCCAAAGATTTGAAAGCAGCATAGTTTTAGACGAATACTTTCCTTTAAAGCTGACTGGGTGCAAGTGCCAGGCTTTATTTAAGAACAACCTCGTAATGCTAATGGTACAGAAACTGGAACGTAATCAGTTGTTTCCGATACACTTTAATAACAAAAAACCATACCCATTCAAATCCAGTTCTAGTTGGTGTGCTAATTTAGGTTTAATATCAGTAAAAAATTTGATACCAAAAAATTTGATTCCAATACGAATCAACACCTCCAATTTCATACTGATACCAAAGCAATACTTTGTATTGATAACTACATTTATTGAAAAATACTAATGAACGCATTTTATTCAACAACACCCATGGCCACAATGTGTTCACAATTCATGTTGTTTCTCACCTAGATTTTGCTGAAGCAGCCAAACCATGGGTTTCACTAAAAATGAAGAACATATCAGCATTAGGTGTTCATGCAAACATGTGTTTACATGCACTTAATAATCCAACCATAAGTCGGATTTCTGCAGTTATCTGATTATTCAAGTAGTTACGTATAGTTTACTCTAGAATAGAGCATAATTTAGAATTCCGATTAAGTAATCTGATAAAGAGTGCTGGATTTTAGTTCAGCAACCGAATTTCTCATAGAATGTATACCAGTTGTATGATTTCGAATAGTTTTCTTAATCTGCCCATGCATGCAGAGTAGCTAGCTGAAAGAAACACACTATTCTGCTAGTCTTAGAGATTTAGCTTCATTTTGGCATATTTAGTCCTGGTGCATAATATTCCCAGGATTCTCTCAGGATCTGACAACACTCGAATTTAATAAAGCACCAGCCAAATGGCTGTCGAACACTTTGTGGTATATACTCAACAAAATTAATACGTTGTTTATAGAATATTACAATTTGAACTTTACCTCAAGGAAATCGGACTAATGCCATTTAAACCCTTATATGTGCATTATTTTAATTATATTCAAAATAAAATTTCTTCAGGGCCTTGGTAAAATAAAATGCCCTTGTTTTAAATACATCTCGCAATAATTTTACGGAGATGGAAAGATTCTGGATTAAAACATACTACTTCTCCAGTACGTCTCAAGTCAGATTCATAGTGTGTTCATAATGTATGTCTTTTAAGACATTATTTGTACACACAAATAAATGATCAGAACATTACGCTAAAAGGTTGAGGTGACAAAAAGCATTCCATTCTAACAGCCTCCTGACACTGACTATAAACACAGAACCAATCTGTGTTTGGAACCACCTAGTGACCATAATGCTGTATTTTGACGACTCTAGCAGTGCTTAAAGTAGGCAAATCCAGCTCTTGAAGCAGGATGGTATCCATTACCATCATGCTGCACATATTAAGTAAATTTTTTTAGTACTCAGTAGACGCTCGGGTCCTTGCCTTTTTCTACGGAAGTGATAATACATTGCTCACAAATATTAGGATATTTCAAAATGAATATGGAGTAAATAAAAAGAAGCATTTGATTTTATTTCATTAAACAAGAAAAGCAAATAAAGTCAAAGAAGTTCAGTTCAGTTATGCAAATGAGATGGAACCTCAATTATCGTGAGTAGCAAGATCAATATTTATGGGGGTGAACAGAAGAATGTTAAACTGGGAGAGTGTCACACATTGACTGTTCAGTAGGTTGTATGATCAAGACAGCAAAAACAAAGTGATAGTGATGGGGCATGGACAGGATTAGATTGTCCAGCAGTTCTTGTGAGATCCACTTTGAATTCATTTTGAAATATCACCTAATTTTTAATATTCTGTGGTTCCATCCTGTTTAGAAAGCTTTTGTTTTTCATGTGTATTGCTGTCTGTCAAACTCAATCTGATGCAAACAAAAAAGAGAGCGATTTCAACCAGATTTAGCCAATTTAATGGCAAATATTCAGCAAGTCAAACCTGTATGATTCAGCCTTTGCCTGGGTGGCAGATTTTTCTACGCAGTATTATTTTGTTTTGTTATGTAATGTACTTCAGTGAGATTATTTAAAAAATCTCAACATTGTTGGAGCGTGGCAAGTGTCATATGCATATATTCACTGTACTAGAAGCGAAAGGACTTCATCATTCTGTGAGTATTTAGAAACAGGGAAGAGCAAAGAGGGAAAGTGGGAGATAGACAGAGAAGACAGAGGGATTAAGGACTCTTTGTAATCTGAGCACACACACAGGCAAGAGTGTGAGCTGAAATCCCTCGCTGCCCTTGTGTAGAATACATTTCTAAGGACTTCAAGGCCCCTTTGGAACCCCAATCCATTATCAGGGAAGGATAAAGATAAATAAGGAGCTATGCCTTCCGACCTGCCTCAGATTCTCTTGCACTGCAATATGCAGAGCTTTACCTACCTGTGTTTAAGAGTTGAATGCATTAAAGCGTAACCTTCTCCACTCGTAATGTTGATAATGGGCAAAAATATCCAATTTTTGCAATATCATGTCATTCATGTCATTGGAAAATATCCACACTATAACCAGTTCAATGTAGCATGCTTCTCTTGTTATGCAACAAACCATTATGGTTCATCTGATACTACTCTGCAGTAAGATACCCATCACATACATGCATATTTCAGAAATATTACTATAGAGTTGTGGTCAATATTATTTCTACCTCCTGAATATTAAGCTTACTGTGTAAAATCTCTCCTCAAATACTATTTAGTTAGAGTTCTTGTGTATATATTATCTCATGTTTGAAGGATCAATGTACAATTAAAAAATATGTCAAGACACCATTTATGGGACACTTCTGTTCAGTTTGAAAGAAGGGACAGAATTAAACCAACCTATGAATTTAATTATTAGTGGTGGCTCTGATGCTTAGAAATACCTTGTTCCTTGTTCATGGATAGACAGCGTCTATCTTAACCCTCGGTATGGTTTGTCCCGCCTAAGACATTACATGTTCAACTTAATTGTAAGCTGCTTAGTAAAACACTGCTCAGTCAGCATCATGTATGAATGACACTTTGTCTATTTTTTGTAACCAGCAAATTCCCTTATAAAAATGCCACGAAACAGATGTGGGGAAAAATAACGAGTTTACACTGTACTCTGTTGCTTCTGAGTCTTTTTGACGTTCTGAATTCCCTGAGGCATGCACTTTACATGAACCATTTCATTCAGCTTGTTCCCAGTACTGTTTTCTTGCAAACATTGACTTCAATTTCCGCACATTTGTTCCTTCATTTGTTTGATTTTGCCTTTTTTATTTTCAAGGCATGTTGCTTTTTCTACCCGAAGACTTTCCTGTTCTAACCATTTCATTTCATTTATGCTTGTAAATGTTATTTATTTACTTCCATCTTTTGAAACGCTCTGTGTTCGATGTCGTTGAAGGAGTTATATGAGCCTTGTATAATTGTTTCAAATGTCAGCTGGCAGGTTGGGGCCATTTTCTTTTAATTAACCATGTACACTGCTCCCAAAAGTTTGGGGAGTTTTTTGAATGATTTTTTTTCGAGCAGCGTGCAACAGCTTATGAAGGACTGCATAAGCACTCCCTTTAGACTGCAGACTAATATGTATATGTATATTTGAAGACTCTATTTGATTTAGTATTTGTTTAAAATGTCTAGCTATTAAACAAAAATTGATTGGCGTCATAGCTGTGTAAACCTCCTCCACAATACACTTATTATAGTCTAAGCTCCATACAGTGTACATTAGTGCAAATGTCAGTTGCATTGCCAAAGACCCCCTAAAACAGTTCAATATAATGAGGTGTGAAACATTACACATGATTGCAATTGTCGTGTACTGTGTTTAATGCATAAACAAATTATGTCAAGATCACACAAACAGAATGGTACTGTAGCATGAAAAAATAGGGAAGCCATACTTACAATGCTCACATTAAAGAAGAAGGTTAAGAAGAAACAATGGTCTGGAATGTGTAACTGGGGGACAAACATTAAAAAATGTAGTGTTACAATATAGACTGTAGTGCTGATCTGTTGTTAGACCTATGAGCCTAAATAACACATTTCGATTGGTGTTCGTAAGTTATGACTCCTTTGGTCCTTAGTACACATATAAATTACAGAGTGTTCAGTACAAGTGTGGTCATTAGGGAAACATTGGGAGCATACTGGCTGTTGACTATAAGCCGTCTAACCGTTCAAATGATGTGATAGCGTAACAAGGTTGTCTCTAGGCAATAGAGCCTTTTTATTATAAACCATTTATTTACAAGTTCTCCTTATTCATTTAAACTCAAGGGGTGTCTCCTAATTTTATGGGTTCTAACAATTTGTCCTTTCTTATTTAACAGCTTTTAAGCTCCACTCATGGAATTCCACTTCTCTGCATAGTCTCATTTCATGTGCTGCATCCCAGCTAATTTAGCTTCACAGCTATTTAACAAGCCCTTTATGATCTGAAACACTTTCATTAGGAAGCCTGTTAAACTGCACAAGGCAGATTGACTTTAAGAACACTTTGGATCTAATTTATAACTGCACAAAAGTGTTTTCATATCCTGTGTGTAGGTTAAGATAATTGCCTTCGGTTCTTGGCATAAATGGACAGTATAATGTCATGCACACTCAAGCACTGACCTGTCATTACAGTTTGGCATATGCTCTCAGTTAAATTGGCAGCAATGAGAGTTTGTGCAAATGGGAAATGGAAATGAGTTTCTGGAATCATGATCTGAGACAGAAATGCCTCTGCCAACTCAATTTCTCTAGTTTGCCATCATGGTTGCTGTGAATGGGTGTGCGCAGCAGATATACCGTGCTGTCCTATGGTGGGGGAATTGGGAAAACTTTTATTCATCTATGAGATCATGGGAGAGCTATTTAACCACAGATCCCATTCTGTGAGAAACTTGTTTGCTGCCTCTGCTTATACAAACCTGTAGTTGTGACATGGGCCCATGGAGCAATATCAATCATGAATACCTGCTTTCTGTAGGAACATTTCAGCAGCGCTGAAGCCATGACTGGTGGTGGTGTCTGTTGAGCATGTGAAGGACATAATTCCTTTGTGTTTTACCACTCTGCTTTGCTTTGTCTGCCATTCCCAAGATTACTACCTGCCAGCTCTTCGATGATCACTAAAGTAGAAAAATGTCATTGTCAATAAGACCACCTAGCAAATGACATTGGGATTTGTGGTGCAATTTAGCTGAACTCCTGTATTACAGCACAGGGTTGGAGGCAGTGCTTTTATGGAGCTCATCTAGACCTGCCTTATGAAATTGTAACTGATCATTGTCACATACACAACTGAAGATTAAATGTTAAACTGCCTTATTTTTAATGCCCTGGGTTTATGCTGCTAGTAATACAACACAAACAAATTAGAAATAGTTTATAGTTTATGGACTTACATGGCACAGTGATCTTATTATACTAATAAAGGCATCAAATTTACCTAGCATTTGTTGATGTGGTCTGCAGGACTGACTGCATATTTATGAGATATAAATAGGATTTATGATAATCATATTCAGTAATCCTGATTGCCTAGAGTAACTGTGATTTCCTCGTATTGTAATAAGTGTGACGAGCCCAAGCTCACCCAAACAGTGGCCCCATAGAAAGTGCAGAAAGTTTGATATGGTGAAAAAGTTTGTTAAAAACAGAACTGTGAGACATGCTTTGTGTGCTTGGATTTTATGGTGTGTGAGCATGCAGGTTAGTCAGAGAAATGGCAAAGTGATGGGACATTGTTAAAAATGCCCACGCTGACCCTGTGGGAGAGTAGTAAAAAAAGAGAGAGGATAGAATATTGCTGCAGTGTGTACTTTAGTAGTGTGAGACCATACAATATTGGTTGAAATTGACTGCACAGTTAAATGCTATTTGGTTTGCCAATCATGTGGCAACAACTCAATGCATTTAAGTATGTAGATGAGGTCAAGATGACCCACTCAAGTTGAAACTGAACGTTCAAATTGGGTAAGAAAGGTTATTTAAGCAAGGTTTTTTGATTTTTGCTGAAACTGCTAATCTACTGGGATTGTCACACACAATCACCTCTATGGTTTACAGATGATGGTTCAGAAAAGAGAAAATATCCCGTGAGCAGCAGCTCTCTAGTCGGAAAGCCCTTGTTGATGCCAGAGGTCAGAGGAGAATTTAATTTAATTTGATCAGATCAGACTGATTTGAGGTGATAGAAAAACAACAATAACCACTTGTTACAACCTAAGGTCTGCAGAAGAACATCTCTGAATGCATAAGACATCAAAAATCAGATGGGATCCTACAACAACAGAAGACCACAATGGAATAGCATGCCATGTCACAAAGCTCAAATCATCTCAAACTGGTTTATTAAACATGACAAAGAGTTCATTGTATGTGAATCTTCTCCACCGTCACCAATCCAATCTGTATAGGTTTTACATCTAAATCTCTGTATAAAGGCCTGTTTTGCAATTTGTTTATGTATATATAGCATTGCTTTTGCACCAATATTTTCCCACCCAGAAAGAATAGAGAGGTCTGTAATATTTACAGTAGGTACATCTCAACTGTGAGAGACAAAAAAAATCTAGAAAATCTAAAAAAAACCCCAGAAAATCAGATTATGATTTTTTTGAATAATAAACATGCATTTGGTTACATCAAATAAGTATTTGATCACCTACCAACCAGCAAGAAATCTGACTCTCACAGACCTCTTAGTTTATCTTTAAGAAGCCCTGCTATTTGCTCTCACTTTCTGCAATAATTGCACCTGTTTGAACTTATTAACTGTATAAAAGACACCTATCCACACACTCAGTCAATCTCACTCCGATCTCTTACCCATTCTCAAGGCCAAAGAGTTGACTAAGGACACCAGGGACAAAATTGTAGACCTGAACATAACTGGGATGGGCTATAGGACAATAGGCAAATGGCCTAGGAGGTTGTTGGCCAAAATCTTGCGATACATGACCTCATCCATCCTCCCTTCAATACTGAGCAGTTGCCCTGTCCCCCTTGCAGAAACTCACCCCCAAACTATGATCTTTCCACCCCCATGCTACACGGTTAAGAAGGTGTTCTCATACTTTTTTTCCTCCAAATAGAGCGAGTGGAGGTCATACCAAAAAGTTCTGTTTTGGTCTCATCTGACCACACAACCTTCTCCCATGCCTCTTCTGGATCATCCAGGTGAATTTCAAACAGGCATGGACATTTACTGGCATTAGCAGAGGGACCTTGCGTGCCTTGCAGGATTTTAATCCATGACGGCATAGTGTGTTACTGACAGTCATCTTTGAGACTGTGGTCCCAACTCTCCTAAGGTAACACAGGAGGACCTAATTGACCAGGTCCTCCTGTGTAGTTCTTGGCTGATTCCTGACCTTGCTCAGAATCATTCTTACCCCACAAGATGAGATCTTGTATGGAACCCCAGACAGAGGAAGATTGAATGTGCAGAATAGGAGGGCTTCTTAAAGACTGTCTGTGAGAGCCATAAATCTTGCGGTTGGTAGGTGATCAAATATTTTGTATGCAATAGAATGCAAATTAATTATTTAAAAATCATACAGTGTGATTTTCTGGATTTTATTCAGATTTTGTCTCTTATAGTAGAAGTGTACCTATGATAAAAATTACAGATCTCTTTGTTGGTGGGAGAACGTGTGTGTGTGTGTGTGCGTGTGTGTGTGCGTGTGCGTGTGCGTGTGTGTGCGTGTGCGTGTGCGTGTGCGTGAGAGAGAGAGACAGAGAGAGAATTTTGGAATATTTGTGCTTGTTTATATGTATATACACAAAGATCAGGTATAAAATCATGACCACCTTCTTGTTTCTAGACTGTTGTCCACTTACCATATAGAAGCACTTTATAGTTCTGCAATTACAGAAGTACAGACTGTAGTCCAGCTGTTTTTGTACATACTTTGTTAGTCTCCCTTGCTCTGTTCTCTGTACTCTGTATGGGTCAGGAACTCCACAGGACCAGCACAGATCAGATACTATTTGGGTGGTGGACCATTCTCAGCACTGCAGTTACACTGCTGTGATGGTGTCTTAGTGTTTGTTCTTTTGGTATGAATGGATCAGAAATAGTTTTTTGTTCACTCAACTCTTACACATATCTACAATATTGTTGATGTAAATTCAGAAACAGCAGCTCCTTAAAATTAGCGCTACTATCTCTAGAACTAAAATAAAGTCACTTTCAAATTCTGTGGTAGAATATTTTTTTAAAACTTACTTTGGCCATTATATCTATTGCCAACTAAATATGAGTAAGAAGGACATATCAATATTTCTGACTAGTAACAATTATCACTTTAACAATTTGAAATCTGTTCTTTTCACTGCTGTGAATTTATTCTATGAAAATGTACATATAAATAATTTAACACAGAGGGAAAATCCCTCTTTTTATGCAATTAATAGAACGGTGAAAATTACAGCATACACAAATGAAATAAAGCAAAATGTTTGACCTCAGGCAAATGATGTTAAAAATAGCTACATGTGAAGTGTAATCAAAGTCCACGGTCTAAAGCCTTTTAGCAGCAATCTGGCAGTCTGGATTTGGTGTGGAAGGAATGGATAGAGAGAACATCCTAATCCTAACATAGTATGGAGGTGGATCTGTGAATCAAGCCTTTTTCAAAGGCAAGAATGAAAGCCTCATTGAGACACATCAGACAGCATCAAGGTAGCATAAGCATGGGGAGATTTATGATTCATTTTGTTTCCTGATAAACTTTTTTATCCTTTAGGCCATTCATGACATTTTAAACATGTTTCATTGCTTCCATTGCATTGCATTTTTAAAAAAGTATTTTTATGTCATGCAATACTTTCATCTACAATTGCAATTGATGAAGGTTTGGAAAACTAACAAATATCGCTATGTTATGAAATGTTACCCAATTAAATTAAAATTTAAAACAGTCTTAATACTGGTACACAAAGCAAGCAAAGTAACAAAATTCTTTATACTTAAATAAAAATAAAAGCCCATGTTTAAGGACACAAAGTGGTTGACGTGACCAAGTGGCAACAAAATCCATCAACCAACCAACTTGTGGTACGCAACATTAATATGGTTATAAATTGTCCATAGTTTAAAGCTGTTTTTCAAATTATTGTTATTTATATTGATGCAGTAATTCGTGAATAATCGTAAACAAATTTCAGACCTGCTAGCTGTAACATTCTGCATTCCATTCTGTATTACAGCAGATGCCCTTACCAAGAATGATTTGCAGTTTAGTTGAACAGCTTAAACGTCTTGCTCAATGACCCATCAGTGGCAGATAGCCAGCGCTGGGATTTGAGCTCAGAACATTCCAGTTAGTAGTGCATCAATTAGTTAGCCACCAAAGTAACAGATACAACATATTTGCCATTAATTAAAATCAGATATACCTTGACCCAGACCTTGAGATGTAGGAAGAATCCATAATGAACCTATCCAGGGTATGCATTCGATAATCTTATAAGTGATATGGTCAAGTTTTACCCTGCTGCAGCATGTATAAGCATGCGTGGGTGCTTGACTATGCAGCTTAATGAAATGTTAATCAGCATTGATGTATTAATGAGAATGAGGGCACTGACTCACTCTGGTCTTCCTCCTCAGCTTACTTGATGTGAACCAATGTTTGCTTGTTTACTGCAGTATGCAAAACTACGTTCTACTTAAACAGCCCTCATGGACAAAGCATGAGATCCTAAACTACATGTGGTGCAATATTTTTTGCAACTTGACTCACTCTCCCTTGCTAGGAAACCTCAGTTATTGGTGCCTTTTAAACGACTTACAGGAGACGGTCACATTTTTTTTTCTGTAAAGCTGATAAAAATTGCTTTGACCTGAGATGTCTGTGGCCTGTGGGGTCTTCAGACTCTGTGAGAAAAATGTAACTAAGGTATTAGTGTATCTGACTATAGAAGTACTCCATTGTCATGATTAAGTAGCAAGAAACATATATATGAGGGTGAACATAAGCATGTTATACTGGATGAGAGTTACACACATTGACTGTTCAGTTGGGTGTATGATCACCCAAGACTGCCAAAGCACACTGACAACGATGGGACATGGACAGGATCAGATTATCTAGCAGTTCTTGTGGGATTCTCTTCCTTGTTCCATTTTGAAATATCCACACATTTTTGACAGCAGTATATTTGCAGACTACAAAAACAAAAATAAAAACAGAACATGATGATTAGCAAATCCTTTTTAACCCATATTCAACTGAATACATTACAAATACAAGATATTTAATGTTTAAATAGATTTTTTTTTGCAAATATTCACTCCGTTTGAATTTGATACCTGCGACGTGTTCCAAAAGACTTGGGAGGGGGACATGTTTACCACTGTATTACATCACCTTTCCTTTTAATAATACTCAAGGTGGAATTCTTTCCCATTTTTGCCTGATGTACAACTTCAGTTGTCTGTGGTCTCTGTTGTCGTTTTTTTGCACTTCATAATGCACCAAACATTTCATAAAGCTGGCCACTCTAGTACCCGCACTCTTTTACTATGAAGCAATGCTGTTGTGACCACACCACATCAGTGTTTTGATGTTGAAAGACGTTGCTTGGATGGCAGCATTTGTCGCTCCAACACCTGTATGTACCTTTCAGCATTAATAGTACCACCCATACCATAAGAGATGCTGGCATTTGAAGTTTGCGTTGATAACAATCTGGTCAGTGCTTTTCATTGTTGACATGAAGGACACGATGTCCACGATTTCCAAATACACTTTGAAATGTGGACTCGTCAGACCACTCATCAGATTCAAGCTCAGGCCCAGAGAAGCCAGCTGTGTTTCTGGGCGTTCTTGATATATGCCGTTTGTTTTGCATAGTAGAGTTTTAACTTGCACCTGTAGATGGAGCGATGAGCTGTGTTAACTGACAATGGTTTTCTGAAGTGTTGCTGAGCTCATCTGGTAATGTCCATTACAGAATGGTGTCAATTTTTATTGCAGTGCTGACTGAGGGATCGAAGGTCATGGGCATTCAGTGTTTTTTTTGGACCTGCTGCTTACTTGCAGAGATTTCTCCAGCATCTTTTGATAATATTATGGACTGTTCCATGGAAGTTGCAATTGCACAATGAAAAACGTTGTTCTTAAACTGTTGGACTTTTTGCTCCTGCAGTTCTTCACAAGGCGGTGAACCTCGCCCCATCCTTGCTTCAGGTGAGTCATGACACTCACCTGTGGAATGTTCCAAACAGATGTTTTTGAGCGCTCCTCAACTTTCCCCAGTCTTTTGTTACCCCTGTCCCAAAATTTTTGGAACATTAGTGAATATTTGCAAAATACAATAAAGTTTATCAGTTTGAACATTAAATATCTCATTTTTGTAGAGTATTCAATTGAATATGGGTTGAGAAGGATTTGCAAATCATTTTCTGTTTTTATTTATGTTATATACAACTTAATTGAAATTTGAATTGTACATTAGATCAGCATAATTCAGATCAGTGATAAACTAGATGACACAAGGTGTTTGTTCTTATTGTTTTTAGTTTGTGACAAACAGGGTGAAAAGGCTAAGGTGTGCTAAAGCTCACAAGGATTGGAATGAAGATAAGTGAGTGCTGTAGAGTGACAAATACAAGGTTTTAATTTATCCATTTGCCAACAAGATGATGTATAACTTCATTATACCATTGCTAAAACAACAAATAGTTGTATAATCCCATTTCTGAAAAGGTTGGGACAGTAGGAAAAAGTCACATAAAAATAACAAACAGTTACATTTACATTAACATTTATTTCACTGCAGGCAGTATGAACATGACATTTTTCATAGTTTATCTGGTCAACTTAAACATCCATTCTTGTATTTCAGGCCTGCAACACATTCCAATACAGTTGGGACTGGGAAGTTTAGAGCTAATAATCAATAATACAAAAATGATATTGATAATATTGCTTTGATTTAAAACAGGTGATGTCAGCAAGTGATTATAATCATGATTTGGTACAAAAGCAGCATCTAGGAAAGATTGAGTCTTTGAGCAAAGATGAGCAGAGGATATTCAGTGGTCAACAAATATGTCTCATATAATTATTGAAATGTTTAAAAACAATGTTCCTCAAAGAAAGACTGGAATAGATGTACGTCTCATTCTACAGTGCATAATATCATTAAACGATCCAAGGAATTCGGAGAAATTTCAGTGTGATCTTTGATTGCTCAGATGGTTCTGCATCAAGAATAATTATTCGCCAATATCTGATATATCCATATGGGCAAGGGATTACTTTGGCAAATCTTTGTCAAGCATGAAGACCGTTGCATTCACAAATACCACTTGAAACTTTACTGTGCAAAAAAGTCTCATTTTATTTTAACCATGTCCAGGAACAGCGCTGAATTCTCAGGGCTTGGAGGCATCTAGGTTGGACCATCACAGTGGAAACATGGCGTGTTTCAGACCAAAGGCAAAAAGGACCATTCAAACTGTTATTAGCACCAATCCAAAAGCCAGGGTCTGTCATGGTATATGGGGAATGTCAGTGCCCCAAATAACACCTGAAACACTAAATCACTTGGCATTCTCTGTGCCAAAATGTGTTTAAAGTGATGTGAAAAACAATTTCAACGTAAATGGTGAATGCTTTAGTGTGCCAACTTTTTTTGGAATGTGTTGCAGGCCTGAAATGTAGGTATGGATGCGTTTTAACAAATGAAATGTTGATCAAACAAAACATGAAATATATCAGGTTCATACTGTCTGTAATTAAAATGAACTCGATAAGAACCCAATGTAAGAAACACTTTTTTCCCCATTTTCCATACTATGCCAAATTCTTCGGATTTGGGGTTGTAAATCATAAATAAACAATCAAAAACAAACAAGAAAGTATAAAAAAGATTATTTTAAAATGGTTTTAAAAAATAAAATCGTGCTTTCTGAAATGTAAACTTTAAACAAAACATTTTTTAAACAGTTTTGGCAGTTTTCACCCTTGTTGCGTGCTCCATCTGACAAATTGCAGATTCAGGAAAGCCATGCCCACAGACTTTTTCAGTATATTTGAAACTGACATAAACCAGAGTTTTGGGTAAACCCTCATGTTTACAGAAACCAACTCAATGCAGCAGACACCAGACATTGGTAGCATTTAAATTAGTGTCATGCTCTGATTTTCTCAGGAGATGGATCCACCACTTAAACACGATCTGTGGGCACTGCATATTGGTCTTTCTTATCCGGTCTCACCCTCCCCTGCCGGCTTAGTGCACTGTCTGTCTAATTATGGTTTTGTGCTATCACATGGGGATGCTCGCAGCTGTCTGCATGTCTTTCTCGATCTGTCTCACTCTTTCTCTTTGCTGTTTCCTTCACACACACTCATCACCCAATTCTCTTTTTCTCTCGCCTGCTGTGTCATTTTCTCTCTCACTTCTCACTTTGCTTGTTGCCTGCTTTTCTCTTCTCTACTCGCATCCTTTCTCCTTTCTTTTGTCTCCTGTCAAGTGTAGGTAAAGATGTGAGGGCTGATATTTGATATTTCTTTGCTTCTTGTCTGGCACCCAGTTGTCATTCGGAGCAGCTGCCATTTTGCCTGGCTGAGGCGGGTGACATGGGACTGAGAGCTCATTTTAACCCATTTATGCCCTGGCCATCTGGACCATTGTGCAGTGATTTGTGCTAAATCGGTTAGCTAAATCTGCTTGTGCTCCATTTTTGTCCATAAATGTGTAAATGCATGCTAGCTTTGCTGAAATTTTGCTGTCTCGTATACATTCCGTGTGCTTCATGATCACAACATTTCCTTTATGTTGCGTGGCAATTGTCCTGATTCACTTTGCCACCAGTAGCTTCTAACCTGGCTCTTCATTAGCTGGCTACATCAGCAGTAGTAATTACAGTGCACTCTTAAGCCTCCAGATACCATGGTGTGGCCTCCATGGAAAAATCACACATTAACGCTGTTCTCTTTGCAAGAAGTTAATTAGAAGCCTTTGTAATAGGTTTGTTGTAGGAGCTTACGGAAAGGGGTTAGGAGGCAGGCAAACAAATGAGGTTTATGCTCCAGGGTAGGGTTTCAGGCCCTTCTTATTAATCGTCTCTCACCCAGCCTTGTTGTGGGGCTGTAATGAGAGGAGGTGGCATGACCGATCACATGGCATGAAATTGGATAAAGCCATGTAGTTCTGAACCAAAGAAAACGACAGCGATAATAGAGACATAAATGAATGTCTTCACATGTCTGAACCGGGGGTGTTTGTTCTGATAACAGTCGTTAAGTTAAAGTTAAACACCTCTGTGTGCTCTGGCAGAGTTTTGGACCTCCAGAAGGGGGCAATGTGGGATCATCTCGTATACATTCTGTGTGTGTGCGTGTGTGTGTGTGTGTGTGTGTGTGTGTGTGTGTGGTTTTCTGATAAACACATGAATAAACAGTATGCATGCATGATTCAAAGACTGCAGATTCCTGCTGTCAAAAGAAGCCGATATTTCCTTAAACTTTGCGTGAACGTGATGTAAATGATCTTAAGACACAGTGGATTATCTCCTGTATATTGTGAAAGGATTATGTGTTTAAGATGTTTGTTCATTTGTTTTTGGCTGGCAAGGGGCGCAATGCATTTATTCTGTTCTCTCTGATGTGCCTGATTTGATGAATAATTTTACTTAGCAAGGATATCCCATGGAGAGATGCACATTTAAAAACTGAACATGCTGCATCTTGATTTAGGACTTTTCTCTGTTGCAAGGCTTGACTGCTGTTCTTTAATGCAGTTATTTAAATGCAGTGGTTGATTAGAATGCATGAAAGCCCAAAGATACTTAGGTTCTTGTCACCTGTACTCAAAATGAGAGTGCTATACTTGAAGCTCTTCAACCCACAGGGAATCTGTGGTAGTCGGGTCAAATTGTCCTAAGTGGGAACATGGTGTTCTCAACGACTGGGCACTGTATAGCACCTGCTGTTAAACAGTGAGGAATTGCTGCTGCCATTGGCAAAGGACACTTGTGTCTTGTCTGCTCAGTGTGTACTTTTTCCCCTCTGCTGATAACCAAGTGCAGGACATTGACAAAGTTTAATTTGTATTTATTTTGTAGTTGCCATAATTTAACAGGGCTCTATTGTCCCAGCTGGTCATGGTGTACATTTTTATGATTTTTCACATAATATTTGGTCAAACAGTACGTAGCCTTTTTACAGTAACAGTGGTATTCAAGATGGTAATTTTACAGTTACCTTATGTGCAACAGCTGACTTTCATTTGTTTGATAAGGCAGCACGGTGACTTGTTGGGTAGCACCACTGCCTCACAGCAAGAAGGCCCTTGGTTTAATCCCAGGGTGGAGCGGCCTGGGCCCTTTCTGTGTGGATTCTGCATGCCCTCCCTTGCATGTCTTACCGTTTGCGTGGGCTTACTCTGTGTACTCCGGTTTCCTCCCACATTCCAAAGTCATGCGTGTGAGGTTAATTGATTACTCAATATTGGCAGTGACTGTTGTGTATATAGCTTGTTCTGATATAACCTTGTGTGTGTTGCTGAAGTGACCACTGAAGCTGATAGCAAACGGTAAGCAAACCAAATAAACAGTGTCCTATTTTCACATGCCTTGCCTCATTCTAAAGTGTTTAAGGCTGAGATCACCAATAATAGGAAATCTGCCCTTTAACTATTGGCATGCAGCTGTAAACAGCCAATCAACACAGTCATCCTCAACATTTATTCACTGCTGCGGATCCACAAGCAGAGCTTAAGAGCATTTAAGAACGTAAATCTGTGTGTGCGTGTGTGCGTGTTTGCGTGTTTGCGTGTTTGCGTGTGTGCGTGTGCATGTGTGCGTGCGTGCGTGTGCATGTGTGTGTGAGAGAGAGAGAGAGAGAGAGAGAGAGAGAGAGAGAGAGAGAGAGAGAGAGAGAGAGAGAGAGAGAG
>JAUZST010031010.1:0-29177 GCA_034779995.1 Parotocinclus haroldoi | reverse complement strand
CTATCTATCTATCTATCTATCTATCTATCTATCTATCTATCTATCTATCTATCTATCTATCTATCTATCTATTCATCTTATCTTATCTTATCTTATCTTATCTTATCTTATCTTATCTATCCCTCCATCCATCCATCCATCTGTCTGAAAAAGTATTTAACAGTATGCAAACCATAAAAGCTACCAGATATAAATTACATCGTCTAAGTGGCTTTCCATTGACCATTTTCTCTGATCTGGTTCCACTAGCGCTAATTCAGAGGAACAATCCTCACCCTTTATAAATATGCAAGTGGGATAGGATTTTAGTATCTGCACCAGCACTGGTGTGAATTCACAGAATTGTCATGCTTATAGGTTTTTCATCTCCACCACGTGCTGTAAAAATGTGCACAAACCCGTTGATTGCAGGAACAAAGGCCCAGCTGGCTGAGAAGCACCAGGTTCACACACTCTAACCCAAGCACACACAGTGGAGATGTGGCAGAACTGGGCCGTTTCAAATCATTAATTAGAGCCGGAACAGTCAGGACATACCAGACTTTGTTGTCCTGCCCCGAATTCTTTCTTTAATTGCTCTTTGTGCATGTAAATTTGTGTGTAGCTCTACATGCAATGCTCCATTGTGCGTATTTATAGAGGTTTATATAAGCAACAATTTGGGAACTGGACAGTCCTGATGCCTGACACCAAATACCCCAAAACAGAGAACAATAAATGCTTTTTGTACTGTAATTAGTGACAATTATAATCAATTGAATTAGTGTCACAATTACCATAGCTACTAAACTAGTTCAGGCTTTGGATTAATGGTTGTAGTGATTGAATTAATTCTGCTAGATAATAAATATCCATACTGCTTCATTACAGTCTAATACAAACTGTCTTATTGGGCAGTATGTCGTTATAATTGTAGAATACAATCACTGAGCACTTTACTAAAAAGGCCTACGTTTGATTTCAATGCAGCCCCAGTAGTTTGTGGCTTGGATTCCACAAGATGTTGGTAACGTTCTCTTGAGGCACTGGTGCATGTTGAAATGACTGCACCACACAATTCTTGCAGATTGGGTGGCAAGGTGACTTGGTGGGGTTCTAGGTTCTGTGGGTAGTCTGCACGTCCTGCCCGTGTCTGTGTGGGTTTACTCCTGGTTCTCTGGTTTACTCCCACAGTTCAAAGAAATGCTTTGGGTTAATTGATTGTTCCAAAGTGGCCTTAGTGTGTGAGTTTGAGTGTGTGTGGTTTTTTTAGTGGATAGGGAAGTTCCTGCCTTGCTCCCTGTTCTACCTGCTTGTTACTAGCTTTTCTGCGACCCTATCCAGGATTATGTGGACAAGAATGTAAAGGGTTGAATTAATTAACTCTTGCAGGTTTCCAGGGGCACTTTCAGGTGGGTCTATTTTCCAATCTGACACATGTGTGACATATGACATATTCATGAAACCAGTGCTTTGTCACATGCTGCATTATCCTGCTGAAAGCAACATCAGAAGAGTAAATCGTGACCGCGAAGGCAAACACATGGTCAACGTCAATACTTGAATAGACTCTGGCATTCAGGTGTTGATTGGCAGCTCTTGTCCCAGGCTCATAAACACTATGAGCATCATCACGAAAGGCATCCAGCATAGACCCCGTGCCGAATCGAATACATATCAGGATGATCTGCTGTAACGACCCCTAACGGAAGCTGCCATCAGAGGAATAACAACAAACATGCAATGTTTGATTGGAATAAATGTTACATCATCATGGACCCAATGTTACATCAATAAAAATGAACTAAACCGCCACCTCCATTAGCCTGTGTAGCCAATAAAGGTTAGGTTAGGATGGGTTGATGGACTCATACAGCTGGTCCCATAATCTGATATCCGTAGCCTTTTTGTCAGCTCAAACATTCTCCTTTGACCTCTTTATATTTATATGAAATCCGGTTTCATTTGATACACATTGAGATAATGATATAATGCTACAATGATGTGTAGTTTTACAGATGAAAGTCTACTAAGCAATTGTTATTTATTTGCAGCTATAATTCACAGGTTCTTAAAAACCTGGAAAATGTATCTGAAAATAAATAATAGACTTTAATGTCCTCTGGAAAGCCATTTACATCTCAACAAAGTCGTAGTTCGAGGTAGGACTGAAGTGTGACTCTTTGCTTCCTTCCTTTTCAACTGGACCAAAGTGCACAAGCAGAAATCCTCAGCACCTAGAGGGGATTTAAATCCAGCGCTGTCTCTCATTTACGTCATTTTCAAGTGGTTTTGCATAATGGCTGCATCCATCAAGTACTTTTCCATCGCTTTTGCGTTCCACAGAGACTGTTTCAGATAGAAGTGTGCCAAATCAGCACCTGAGATCCTCAACAGGATCGTCATCGGCGTCCCGCTGATTAAGACGAAGATTTCCTTCAAGCGATTAGGCTACGTTCTTCCTCTGTCAGCTCCCTAAACAGAATGTTCTTCTGTGCGCCAGACATATGGAGAAGAGATACACCCCTTCAGAACTTTACGAGAGTTTTTGGCTAAGTTTTCTCAGGACATTCAGAGCCATGATACTTATATTATGTAATTACTTAAGTTTTTAAATAATCATCATGCTATGTAAAATTCATTGCTTATAACACTTGTCGTTGCAGAGGTCAGATATCTACCTGATTATGACAATAGACAAATATAAATACAGTAGGTATTTAGTAATGGTACTAAGCAAAAGGATTCTTGAATAATATTATGTCTGTGTGGCTTACAGCTGATCAAATCTTTCACGGATTAATTAAAGCAACTGAAGGTTAAGAGCTTTTCCTCAAGGGGCCAGCAGTGGAAAGGAATTTGGCCATAATGGGAGATGAACCTTTAACCTCCTGTAAATAACCCAGTACCTTAACCACTAGGCCACAACTGCTCCATCTGTTGTACTCAGCATGGATAGTGTCTTGCCAAAATCCATAGAGGAGTTCACTCTTTCCAAAATTATATAATAGGCATTTTAATTGTTAAAACAGTATGGCTAGCAGAGACACGATTGTTCTTGGGTATAATACATTTGCAGTGTTACATAATGCCAGACAGTTCATCTCGTCTACCCATCGCCCATCAAGGTCATATTTTGAACATTCACATGCTGGTGGCAACAAAGACAGATCCGTGTTCGACCCTGAATTTCATTTTTTTTAAAAACCATTCAAAAATCACTTCGTAATTAATGTATTGTGTGCAATATTAATTTATGAATGCTGTGCAATAACAAGTGTGTTTTTAGTGCTGACGTAGACTGAAGGCACAGTCAGTTTTGACTGATGTGTCTATATAATTAACACTATGAATGTTGGCAATGGACACAGTCATGCTGAAACCACTTTCACCCTGAATCTGGAGACAAAAAGGCACTTTATAAGGTACACCGGTTTAACCTATCGTTATTGCAAATGCCTAATCTAAAACCTAAAACATGGCATGGTTCTTGGTGCTAGATGAGCTTGTCGGAGTATTTCAGAAACTACTGATCTACTGGGATTTTCACAGACCATGTGGGGTGTCACTCCTACCCCCTGAGTCCTGCAACTGAGGCTACAATTTGCAAAGGCTCATCGACACTGGAAAAAGGCTGAACAAATGTAACCTGGTCTGATGAGTCTTATATCATTTGGATGGTTTGGTCCAAATTTGGCATAAACAACATAAAGCATGGAGCCATCCTGCCTTGTATCAGCGGTTAAGGCGTCTGGATGGTTTGGGGATAATTTCTTGGCACACGTTGGGCACCTTACCATAAGGCAAAAGTGCTCCAACCTTGTACTAGCAAGGTGTATCTAATAAAGTGTCCTGTGAGTACATAAACCCAGATTAATCCCTCAGACTTGCTAAATGGTCTTTGCATGCACTTATGAACCTTCTATCTTTTTAATTGTTAACCAGACCCACCAATGGACTGAAATGTCATTCTTGAGCAACAGAATTAAATATTGCCCTTGACTGCAAGTTGATGTAGGGTTAAAGGGGGATTTGGAATAAATTATGTAGCACGTGTGTTTTTAATATCATCATATAAGCTAGTATTCACAGAATCTAAGACATGATTAAAATGAGTAAGACCTAGAATACTCATGTGTATTGATATCTTTCTTGGATTCAAATGAACACCTCCATTATCCTGACATCCAGAGATTACATATGGCCCAGGCAATCTGTCTTATTAGTAAGAAGTTATACACACTCGAACAGCAACCAAGCAACATGATTGAGACTTCACATTTGGTTATGTGAACTGAACTACTTAATCAGACCACCTGCACCAGGATCTGGGTTCTAGATCAGAAACATTTCCCACCACCAGAAAGGGGACATGACCCCCTTTAGTTTAAGAATGACTAACAGCTAACAGCTTGTGGTTCACGATCCTGTCCTTGGAAAAACTCCAATCACATTTTTCTTGCTGCTGAAATTCATCCAGGTCATTGTGAGTGTAAATCAACTGGAGCAACTGGAGACGTGTTTAAGTCTTGATGTTCCACCATCGAGGAACTTTGATTACTGATTGTTCCGGATATTGAAGAATATATGGGGGAACTCAAATAAATCCAGAATGTGTGTGTGCTAATTGTTGCTTATTCATCACCTTTGATACTCGGGCCCCCAGATCTCCAGAATATTGTAGTTTGCTGTGAATTCCATATGACTCTAACATATACACATTATCGTAATAATATGAAGACCATCATTAGTACACCTCAGGCTTAAGGATTGACTGATGACTTATTTTACACTTTGTTTTGTGCAAATGTAATCTCCTTGGAAAAACACCAAACACATTTTTCTTGTTACTGAAAGTCATCCAGGTCATTCTGAATGTAAATCAATGGGAGCAATTGGAGTTCTGTTTAAATCTTATGGTTTCACTATTGAGGAACTTTGCGTGTTTATCCAGCTCTAAACACCTGGATTGCTGATTATTTCAGATGTTTTATTTGAGAAGCTCAAATAAAATCAGCATGTGTTCTAACTAGAGTTCTTCCATAGTACTCCATTTGTTAGATCCATAGCCCTTTTCCAGATCGTTTTCCATCCAGTTTGCTCTTATTTCCCTCTTTTATCGTTTATGTGGAACTCATATCCTATATGCCTGACTTTCATAACTGGATCCATCTGAAGACCTACATGTATTTGAGGGCAAACTAATAGCTTTCCCACCTTATACACAGGACTGTATGTAATGCAGAAAGACATCCTGAATTGTGGCATGTTGATATATTTTGATGCGTTGTTATTCATGATCAGTGAATTTGCCAATGCGAATTGAATAATTTGTGAGCAGCAGAATGTGACGACTGGTGACAGTATCTGATTATTAGAGCATAACCGTACCAGTGAACTTCAGCAACATTTTGAGAAAAATATTTTTCTGACCAAAGAGGAGTTGGAACTAATCCCATGAACCCATGATGGAAATTAAGGTGTAAGTACAAGTCTTAGGCATTCTGTATTTATCAGTTTACATTCTGCTCAGTATTTCAGTGGTCACTAGACTTTTTCATTCGACAAGTACAGTCTGTAGTTCATCTGCTTCTCTGCATACTTTGTTTGTGCCCTTTAAACTGCTCTTTAACACTCAGAACTCCCACAGGACCAGCCCAGATCAGGTACTATTTGGGTGGTGGATTATTCTCAGCACTGTGTGAGTGGATCAGACACATTGGCTCTTCTGGAAGAAGTATTGCTGCTGGACTGAAAATAGTCCACCGACCAAAAATGTCCAGCCACCAGCATTCTGTTGGTAGCATCCTGCCTAACATAAACTGTGCAAAACAGATTGGCTGCTGCCTTATATGTGCCTAATAGTTCACAGTGAAAGAACACAGTGTTTAAAAACTCCAGCAGCACTACTGGGTCTCGTGCAAGTGAGGTGTGCAGAGCTCACAGCAGAGTTCCATGAGGAATTTTTTTATTAAACAACCAGACAAAATAATCAGTCATTTACTTATCCACTTAATCCAGGATAGAGTTTAAACGTTGCCCCTTTAACCCTTTGTTTAGACAGTGGCATAGGGTCACAAAGCAGAAACAACCCCGGGAAATATCCAGAACAATAAGTCTATCTGGTTGAATCGATAGAGGGAGTAATGGCTCAATAGTTAAACATACTGGACTATTAACCAGTAGGGTGAGAGTACCAGCACTGCCCCAGCCAAGGTGCCACTGTTGGGCCCTAGAGCAAGGTCATTAACCCTTAGGTTAATATAAATTCTACATAATTAAACAGAATACAAATCACTTATGTCACTCTTGTATATGAGTACAGTTATTATATGAACAATTGTTGTTCTTGTGTACAAGTTGTGTTTGGCACCTGCAGAGGAACAGGAAAGTTGGTCATGCACTGTCGGGATTTGGGGCAGGGAATGGTGGGTGCAGGTTGACCCAACTCTCCATTGGTCAGCCAATCAGTCCGTGACTTCACTGACACACTTTTGTCCCTGGATCACAGAGGGTGGCCATGACAAAGCACATAAGGGTTGAGATACAGTACTGTATATCATCTCATCATGTATTCGGTTGCATTTACTTCAGCTGTGCTTCTGCTGTGTCAGCTGTGGCTGTGACAACCTGGTTCATCATGAATTAATACAGTGCAGCGAGCACTGCTCATATGAGTGAGAATGACACTTACAGTAACTGGGCTGCTTGGAGTGAGCTGGTGGAAGTGTCACACCCAGGGACTGCTCACGTGAGCACACCCAGCCTGCATCACCGACCTACTGATTATACACTAGGTATAATGTTCGCTATTTTCCACCAGCGCTCATCACCACCACCTACTTAAGCCTCCATTCACCAGTCACTCTCCACTAAGCTTCTTGGTTCTACCCCCAGTTGCTCCGCGTTTTCATGAATGATTGCCATTTCCTACCATTGCCAACTTTTGCCTGTTTTTCCGACTCCACCTTCGCTCTCGCCCTGTTTTGTCCTTACGCTTCGTCTGTGTTTCAACCCTGGACTGGTTTCTGGTTTTTTGAGTTTTGCCTGTCGTCTGAAATAATAAACGCCTGTTTCCCGCACGCCGTGTTTGGGTCTGCTCCGTATACCACTCGGCGTTACAGGAAGCAGGGTTTTAAAACCGATGCACATTGTTAAGAGGTGTAAAGCTGCGGAAGGAATAATTGGTCACATACTCAAGAGCAGACGTCATCAGAGGGCAAGCATGGCATGTTTTTGAACTCCACAGCTTAGTGCCCCGTAGAGTTTGTCACTCTGGTTACACAATTTCTGATCATTCCAAGTTTTTGGAAATTGATCAGCACTCCAAATCTGGCTTTCACTTCACCCAGTGTTTCAAACCTGTCCTTTAAATATTATATGGCTGTATCAACAACAACATTAAAGAATGTTGCTACTAGCATCTTCATGGCATCTGCAATGGGCTCTTCCGGGGCTTCACAGGCAAAGCACTTCTTTGTGCTTCGTATTCTTTTTACACATTCTGTACAGCCTCCATAGTCAAGCCAGTTCTTCTGTAATTAGTCAGGGGTGTTTTTACCTTAGACTGCATGAGCTTGCTGACATGGTTCACATGATGTAGAATGTCATACCATACCACTGTGCAGGTGAGATATCGGTATGACCTGACCCAAACTCTTCTGCCAAACTCAGGGTTATTACCTTGGTCAGAGGATATGACACCTTTTTCTAACCACACACAATGCTTCCCCTATATCAGAGGTCTAGTACCACACAGAATCTATGCTGTTAATACAGCTCTCCCACCATGTGTCACTCCAAGCACTGAGTGCAAAAGTGACATGTTCTTTTAGGATAGTCCATAGCAATAGCTGATGGCATCTGATGAAGCTTTTGCTGCGTCAGCCACCACCTTGTCGTGAATTTTCTGCATTAATTTGCAGATAGGACTAGTTACGGAAATAAAACTAAGATACACTAAGATAGACAACTACTACTACTTTATTATACTGCCACAATAGTATAAATGACATTCATGATGCCTAATATATATGAATCACTTCAAAAAAACAAACCCTTCAAATATTAAAGTGTAAAACTTCTATATATAAAATGATCTATAAAATGCACAGTAAATTCAATTCAATTCAGTTCAAATTTATTTCTATAGCGCTTTTTACAATGGAGAATTGTCTCAAAGCAGCTTTATCATATTATATGATCTTAAAAGTCCAATCCCAAATAGAGCAAGCCTAGGGCGACAGTGGAAAGGAAAAGCTCCCTGAAAGTAGAAGGAAGAAACCTTGGGAGGACCAAGACTTAAAAAGGGACCCGACCTCCATGGGTGGCCTAGATGTTAATTAAGTAATTAAGTAAACTAAATCATTCCTAAATAGTGCTAAAATAATATTAAACATCATATATCTGAGCGACAACATCCACTGAACAATGACAGAGCAGACTACAACAACATATCCCTCTCCCTGTAATAATAATAATAATAATGATAATAATAATAATAATAATGTGAATAAACGGGTTTGGAGTTGGTCATGACAAGACAGACAGTCCATTATCATGCGTCATTCATAACTTATTAATGTATAATTCATTTTCCGTTCAACCTTCATAAAGCAAACACTTAAGCTGAGTTTTTGACAATCAAATCCTATCCAGCTATCTAACATTTATCTGGGGTTACCTAGCTGGCTATCAGGACAAATAAACAAACTTGCTAAAAGAAACTCTGTCTACAAGTACAAGTTATAACTCTACCATGCAAAGCAAAACCCATTTATTAACAACACCCAGAAACACCGCCAGCTTCTCTGGTCCTGAGCTCATCTGAGATAGACTGACCCAAAGTGGAAAAGTGTCCTGTGGTCTGAAGAGTCCATATTTCAAATAGTTTTTGGAAATCATGGATGTCGTGTCCTCCAGGCCAAAGAGATTATTATCAGTGCAGAGTTCAAAAGGCAGCATCTCTGGTTGTACAGGGGTGTGTTAGTGGCCATGGCATGGGTAACTTACACATCTGTGAAGGCACCATTAATGCTGAAAGGTGTTACCTACGTGTTACAACAGCGTAGCTTCATAATAAGAGTCCAGGTACTAGACTGGCCTGCCTGCAGTCCTGACCTGTCTCCCATTGAAAATGTGCTACATTATGATGCACAAAATACGACAACAGAGACCCCGCACTGTTGAGCAACTAAAATTGTACATAAAGCAAGAATGAGAAAGAATTCCACCTACAAAGTTTCAACAATTAGTGTCCTCAGTTCCCAAACGATTATTGAGTGTTGTTAAAAGGAAAGGTGATGTAATACAGGGGTAAACATGCCCCTGTCCTAACTCTTTTGGAACGTGTTGCAGGCATCACATTTAAAATGAGTCAATATTTGCAAGAAACAATACATTTTATTCGTTTGAACATTAAATATCTAGTCTTTGTAGTATATTCAACTGAATATGAGTTTAAAAGGATTTTCGAATCATTGTATTCTGTTTTTATTCATGTTTTTATTCATTGGGTTTTGTAATAATAATGCCACAAAAACGTTTATCTATTTGTATATTATCATTACAAAAATGTGTACTTTTAAGCATTTAAGGAATGTAATAAACACATGAGATAGCTACAGATAAAAACAGGACAATTAAATTTTCTTCTGATGAGGTTGAACATGCAGTTTTGGGGCCTCCTGGAGGTTTGACCTCTGAATCAAGCTTGTCTAAAGTAATGATGCCCTTTTAGTTGTTGGTCCATTTAACCTTGACGTGTTTAATAAAGCTCGCTTTGTAAAGTTACTTTGCATAAATATTTAATAGCTCATATATTATTAGGTAAGTGTCTGGGTGGCACAGTGGTTAGCACTCATTAACTCACTCCTGACATCTCCGTACACCAGGTTTACTTTGTACTGTACTTTGGTTTTCTCTCGCAGTTCAAATACATGAGTGTTAGTTTAATTTGAGTTTTCAAAGTGTTCTGAGAGCATGAATGAATGAGTGAATGTTTGTACCCTACGATGGATTGGCGCCCTGCCTAGGGTTGTTCCCGACTTGCGACCCAGTGCCGTGGACCAGGTACTGGCTTTCATGCGACCCTGACTAAGACCAAGAGGATAATTAATTAATCAGTGTCTTTGATTTGTACTATTTACAGGCTTACAGGGTACTCAGGACACACCTAAGTGTTTTTATGAACCCACAAGCACTCTCCGTTTCTGCTGGTGCTAGAAAAACAGAAGTCATGAGACTTTGCCTCTCTCTGCTGGCCATACGATGTAACACGGGGAGAATTAAATATGCATTCGCTTCAGATCAGTTTAGACTATCGAGGATTAAGTGTATTAATAAATTAAATAAATTAAATAATGCACAATCAGAAAGTACAGTGTACCAGACATCCGTATTTTTTAGTGTGGATTCACTGGTACGATAAGCAGCTTCAAATAATCCTGATGTTTTAGTACCTATAGTAGAAACCTGTTATACTGTACGTGTTATTTCTGTAATGTTGCTAAAATATGGACACTTAATGAAGTCCCTTTATATGCTGGACCCCCTAGTCCTCATTATGATCCAGCTTTATAAACGATGTTTAGTTATATTTTTTAATCTAAGATTTCTTCAGCTGAAAAAATGTAGATTCACTGTCTTTAAATAGTTAAACATTAAATGTTTAAAATAGAGATTTGGGCTTTATTTAGTAGTTAAGCATACAATGGGGCAGTTATTTTAATGGAGATGGGTGGAGAACAGGGACAGGTGATGATTATGAGGTGATAACGAGCCTGTTAAAACAGACCATCGACAGCCTTGGTTTCAGGATGCAGGTCATTATTGTGTGCTATACTGATAAAGCACCTTTAATTATCTATATACTAAAAAATCACACCCAACTGCCTAAAGTGGACATGATTTGTTGAATATTTTATATTTAAGTCAGCTAGATGCTCCCATTAAATATTATAAGCTATTTAATGTTATGTGCAGTAGGGTGGGTTCTGACCAGGGCTGGTCCTATCCTGGAATTCACTGGGTGCAGGTAGGCGACCACTGTTCAACACCAACAGGAGCTTGTCATAGCTTTTAAACATGAAATGATTGTCCAGTTCAAATCCCCCAATTTTCTATCCAGGATCAAATTGTTTTCACCAATTTTGCCGAAGTTTTTCCAACATATTTTCAGACTGGATCAAGATGATGCCGATACACAGGATAGGCATTTCTAAATCTGGACCTTTTATACTCTATATGGCCAAAATATATATAGCTGGACAAAATCTGTTAAAACGTAATGGGAAAAGCATATTTTTTTTTTAAATAATAAACCACTTTTACTGAGGAAATCATTTAAATCCAGCTTAAATCCAACTTTAAAGATGGAACAAAAATATCATGTGACATGATGTTATTAAATGTATCCTAGATGTCATGTTTCGAAAACCCCAGTTGAAGTATTTATTCCTGGATAAAGGGTTGATGGGGTTATGGAATACAGGTCCACATCTTTAGGATTTAAAAACATTTTTCTGGTTTAATCAACGGACATTGTTTGAATCTTGCCAGATACATTTTCCAAATACTGCAACTGTAAAGCAGTTTTTCTAAAGCGAGTTATATGTAATTGTGTCCTGCAATACAATATTTGTTTGTCAGCAATTCGTCCTTTTGGGCGGAGACGTTGTTCGGGTGTTAATACTACACTATCCACAATGCTATGCGCGTTACTCGGCTTATTTGAAGAGACGGAACTACAGAATCAGACGCAGAAGATTAGCAACCGATTAGCAGCGCGTTGTTAGTGTCGAGCGACTTCAGCATCGAGAGCTCACACTAAGCTCATTTATAGGACTTTTAAAGGATTTACGACCCGTAAAGTTTACTCGAGGAAGCAATTATACTCAGATAAAACGTACTCGGTTTGTTTCGCCGGACTCTTATTTTGTAGTTGCATGAACCAGTGCATTTTTGGTTCTATAAAAGGAGAACTAAACGGAATAGCTTCATTTTTTAAGAATATGGATTAAGGAGATTTACTTATCGCACGAGATTGACCAGGGAAACACATGCGCACAAATTGTAAACAGTTGTAAACGTTTATATAGTACAGCAATACTATAATTCGTACTTGAAATAGGATATATTTCTAAAACTAGAATGCAAAGACCGAATTTCCGACACCCAAACCAGATCATGGGTGCAAGAGTTGGATTTCGGAGTCCTCCCCCTTCTATGGACAGGACAGGGGGCAGGTTTCCCTCTCCGCCATGGGGCTTTCCTAACGGGCCTTACGGACCCAGGTTCAGTCCGTATGGTGCCGGATCTCCCGATACTCCACCACGAGACTTTGGCAGCAGTAGAGGCGGGAAATTTAGCGGCACATCTCCTGGGCATACTCCACGCAGACCGGCCGGTAGTCCCGCGTACAGACGCTCTCCGTATCAGAGTCCCGGGCAGCACGGCGTCTACCAGGTAGCACCAAAGATCACTTTCTTTAACTTCAATGTTAACTACAATGTTATACATCAGTCTACCATCCTGTAACTATAATGTGTAGCGTGTGGGTGTCCAACAACCCCCACACAGAGACTGGCTTTCTCATGGTCCGGTTATCTGGGGCTGGATGTTGGACTTTACTAGGTTTAAACATGATATATGTGTTGAGTGTTAATGAGTGTTTAAGATAGGGTTTTGGTAGTAATTTCGGACAGATGGGGATTGCACAATTCTGATCAAACTAAAAAGAAAATGTCTCGGGCTGCAAGGCAAGATGCATAGATTGAGAAGAGGTGGTACAGTGACAGAATGGGTCCCAAAGCAGATGTTAATCATGTTAATCATTGGAGCCATTGCGTTCGGGTGTGTCAAAGTGTGAAGGATATGGCTGTATCAAATGGGCGTGGATCTACCAGAAGGCACTCATTTTAAGGTTTTTTTTTTTAGGGCTCATGAAAACTACACACCAAGGTTTTAGTTACTTAGCAAATGGCAGTTAAAATTTTGGGTGAAACTCTGGGAATCTTGTTTTTCTAGAATGGGCTGGTGAAGGTTTGATCCCACGAATGTCCAAACCACCAGGTTGGTTGTGGAGAGCACTAGGGAGTCAGGGGAGTCGTGGAAATGTTACATTTGTCTATGTGTTTATGTATGCTCAGTGGTCAGATTATTATGTACACTACCTTGTTTCTGCAATTATTGTTCATTTAATCACATCCACTTACCATATAGAGCCATTGGTTCTACTGCAAGTTCTAGTTGTACAATGACAGACTACAGTCTATCTGTTTCTCTACATACTTTTAGTTCCCTTTACTCTGTTCTGTAATGATCAGGACCAGCACTTACCATGTACTGTTCAGACTGATTCTCAGTACATCAGTGACGCTGATGTTAGTGTGTGTTTCTCTGGACCAGATACAGTAGCACGGCTGGAGTTTATAAACACAGTGATCGGTGTCGGTGTCTATTAGACACATTTTCGTCGCATTGCTCCACCTTGCAGATGCAAAGTCACAGAGAGCGTCATCTGTTGCGGCACAGTGTGTTAGTCCTCTTATAATCCTTCAACGGTGCACACAGGGTGCTGGTGGCTTATCAACCCCAGCAGCACTGCTGTTGTCTGATCCACTCATACCAGCACAACACACCACCATGCCAGTGCAGTGCTGAGAATGATCCACCATCAAATCAGTATCTGATCTGTGGCGGTCCTGACCAGTAGAGAACATAGGGAACTGAGAAAGTATGTAGAGAAACAGACGGACTACATATGCCTCCATATGTTTGGAGACGGCTGCTAAAATTATTGTAGAAATGAAGAGGCGTACCTAATAAAGTGATCAGTGAGAATATGTCCCTAAGAGCAGTTGTTGAATCTCATTGTATGACGTGAGGCTGCTACGTCAGCACACTTCTGAAAATGACTATTAGTTCTGTGCAAGTGGGTTTCCTGTTCACTCGTACGCTACACGTGTTTGGATGGAGGTAAACAATTCGGACATGACATAATTCATTCCATAACCCAGTAAAACTACGTACTAAAATCTAACGTATGAATAGATGCTGATTGAGCCACGGCACATGTACCAGATTTGTTTGTGCCCTAATTTAACCTAATAAAATTGTTTTGAAGGCTTCTCCACGGACGTCCACGCCACGTGGCAGGGAGAGAGGGGGAAGCGATGTGGATAAGTATTACAAAGCGTCGATGCTTCAGGATCCGTGGGCACACCTGCAACCTGTGTCAGTTACACAAAGCCAATCCAAACGCAGCACTCAGCAAGCAACACACACAGGCAGGGCAGGGCGCTACTACAACTAAAGAACTAAACAAAGGAGTGTTGTTTTTTTTTTTTTGTTTTTTTTTAACGTAGTCATTGAAACGTTTTTATTTCCGGACGCAGTTTTGGGCTGAGAAACAATGGACTTGGATTTAGCAATAATCCGCAATGCTCCATGTTTAGAGCATTTTCTTTCGTATTTTATACCTTTAAACATTTGATTGTTCTTTTGATAGTTCCTACCTATCCAAGAACTTGGAGCACACCGTGACAGATTTTAAATTTCTGTGTAACTGGACAGGAGTGTCTATTTTCCAGTTTCACCCCAGTTACTCATGGCCATTTCGGTAGTCCATACTCTGTGCCTACCTCTGGCTCTGTCAGCCGTGTTTGCCCTCACCCTGATTGGCTGATGCAACTGGACAGTGATCGCCATCGAACCTTACCTCCCTCAGACACAACCTGTCGATAGAGCACCTGGCCGGACCTGAACTCTGGTCTCCACGACAATGGGCTTGAGTTATTTGAATTTAATAAATTGCTAAATTGAAAGATATTAACAAACCTATGCAAAGAACAAATATATCACAAACCTGCACAGTCCAGCCATTAAAAAGAAAGTTATGGCTTCATCAAGGCGCAGCTGGGTTGCAATAAAAACCCAGATTCAAATCAGATCCTAGTTCTGCAAGCTGGAACAGGAAATTATCTGAGCTAGACGATGTATATAAAGTGACTGGTTATCATTTCTGGGTGAATAATTACTGCAGTTATCGCAATATGGCAGTAGGAACCCAGTTTCTATCTTTTCTTTAGCCCTAGTGGATTTCAGACTCAGGTTTGGACGTCACAAACTACAACCAGCACTGGAATAATTTTCTATGACTTTTCAATAGTGGTTTTGTACATGCAGTTCAAATTTGATCATTTAACAGTATCTTTACTTTTATCTTTACTGAACTCAGCTTAGTTCACTTTTAAAAATATAATTAAATTGTTATTATTTGTTTTAGATTCTCAGGATTTTCTAAATGTACCTCAGCTGACTTTTTGATACACCCTTGTCTAACACCCAGAAAAGACTGCTTAATGTATGTACAGGTTCCAATTTTGTTGTGCCGTTCCCTAATTTATAGTACCACCAGTTTAAGCGATACAAAGCCTTTTGCTTTTATTTTTGTTTTTTAATGTGACACCTGTTTTTTCCTGTGTTCATAAACAGAATACAAACTATTGCAGTGATTCAAACCAGTCAAACCTCTGTCTCTTGATTGATTTGATCATGATTTTTGTTCAATGATGGTAACAGACTGGAATCACCAACCTACTCTTCAGTAGCCCAGAGCGCACAACAGTATTTGAAAGTGTGTGAATTTCGCTCAGTCCATTTCACTTTAATTATACTTAGTCAGTTCTACTTTGAATTTTATTTAGTTGCAGGCAGTATGCATTAAATATATGTAGTGTTTTTTTTCCTGATAAACTCCTTTTCATTTGTCAATAAACATAAATTCCTGCATTTCAAGCCTGCGACTTCCTTTCATTCCACAAAATTGGGATGGGGCAATTTGAGGCTAGTAACGAGGGGGAAAATGCGATTTCTAACAATGTCGACGGGTGATTGTTATCAAGATTTGGTACAAAAGCAGCATCCAAGAAAGGCCGAGTGTTTGACAAGCAACGTAGGCCATAGGATCGCCAGAAAATGACTAAACGCTGATCTTTGATCTCGGACGGCACTGGATCAAGAACCACTATTCATAAATAGCTGGTTTACTTTAAAACTTTGAACTTTACTGTGCAGAAAAGAAACCGCGTTGTTAACCAGGCAGGGTGTTGAGACTTCTCTGGGTACGGAGGCATCACACAGTGAAGTTGAAGTGTTGTTGTCCGATGAATTGGTATTCCTGATGTTTTTGGAACAAATGAAGCAGACCAAAGATGAACAGACCCATCCTGACTACCATCAAGCCTAAAAGCCAGAGTCTGGCATGGTATAGGGTTGTGTCAGTGCCCTTGCACTTCTGTGATGCTGTCTTGAAGACAACGTCATTTCCAGGGATTTCCATGCATTTTTCAACAAGATTTCTCATCCTCCAATCACGTTATTAATTCGTTTTTATTCATCGCTTGCTCTGAATTGTCGCAAAGTTTTTTGGAATGTGTTGTAGGTCTGAAACTCAGGAATGGATGTTTATGAACAAATGAAATGAAGTTGACAAGACAAAACAGGAAATCTCCTGTCTTCAAACTGCAATGAAATCAAAGGCAAAGTAAAGCATTTTTAAATAACATTCTCCATGCTGTCCCACCTTTCTAAACTTTCTAATTTGGGCTTTTGTAGATAGAAGCCAGTTAAGCACATGAGGCAAAAATAGTATACATTTATTTATTTATAACATCATGCATTTAAGGAAACCCATCCAATATTATTTACAGTGGGTGCAGAAACTATTCCGATCCCTTTATTGTCACTTTTTGTTTCATTGCAGCCATTTGCTAAAATCCAAAAAGTTCATTTTCTTTCTCATTAATGTAGACTCAACATCCCATCTTGACAGAATAAAAACAGACGTAGATATTTTGCAAATTTATATAAAAAAAGAAAAACTGAAATATGACACAGTCATAAGTATTGAGACGCTTTGTTCAGTATTTAGTAGAAAGCCCCTTTTCAGTTAGTACAGCCACGAGTCTTCTGGGGAATGATGCAACAGGTTTTCACAGCTTGATTTGGGGATTCTCTGCAGTTCCATCAGGTTTTATGGTGAACGTTGATAGACGGCCATTTTCAGGTCTCTCCAGAGATGCTCAATTGGGTTTAGGTCAGGGCTCTGGCTGGGCCAGTCATGAATGGTCACAGAGGAGGGATCACGTGACCTTCGACAAAGATAGCTGCTTAACTCGGGACCTCCAGCCTGATATGTAATTATTCATCCTAAACATACTTAAGCCCTTCAAAGACTCGTACTAAGTTGATTAAACCCACTTATGGCTAAACGCCAACTGTTGCCAAAGTCTCCGGAGAAAAAACATGCTAAGGAGACCGCTATCGAAGAAATGAAACTTCGCACTTTGATAGCGGATGAGCTACAGCTACAACTCTGTAACGTCCAAGAAATGATCAAAGAAGAATACGACCCCATCTCCGATAAGATAAGTATGTTGGAAAAGGAGATTAAAACAATCAGTAGCAACTTTGAAAATATGCATCTGGCGATTAGAACTGTTAAAAACAAAACAGTTGAACTGAAATGTGTGGTGCAGTCTATCCAGTTGAAAATGACGTCTCTTGAAGACAAAAACCATCAATCGAACATCCGCCTTATTGGCCTTAAAGAGGGGGAAGAAGGAGATGATCCAGTGGGATTTATAGGATGCCCACTTTGGTCGGGAGAGCTTTTGAGGTAGAGAGAGCACACCAGATATATGGCACGTACCGGTCCAGAACATTTCCACAAGATGCTTTGGTACCGGGAATCATACTCAAAGCAACTTGTGCAGCGGGTCCAATACACCACAAAGGTAAACAGCTCGTCATCTGCCCAGATAACAGCACGCTTACGGCTAACAAGAGGAAAGAAATGGCCCAGGCAAGGAAAAAGCTCACATAAGCTGCTGTATTATCATTTATGCTTTACCCTGCCTTGATTAAAGTGGTTCATGAGGAAGGTGTTGATCCTAGATACTCCTGCCAGCATTGTACAATTTATTTTCGCTCTAAACTCATCATCATCTCTCAGCACTGAGGTCTCCCGGCAATGACAGGATTGACTTATAGCGGAAAGAAATAAGGCTTATATATCGAACATGGAATTCAGGCTGAGTGTCTGACAGAGGAGACCCGAAATTGTTCCGGCCCCGTATCCAGAAAGTCTTTCTTTTAAGGCAGAAAGAGGAGCAGGTTCAAGCTCACTGCATTCATGTTTCATTCTTTTTCCTTTTTCTCCAGCTTTTGCCCAAATATACGCCCAACACTGCCTAGGTCCATTAAGTGAGGTTGTCTTCATCTTCACATATTTACATTACACTGAATAGTCGCTGGTGAGATATTCCTTAGATGGTTATTTGCGTCTGTGATGAGGTAGCATTATGCCAATTAAGTTAGTAATGTGGAATGTTAACGGGCTAAATAATGCCGTTAAACGGGTTAAATGTCTACATTATTTGAGACACAATGGGGGGTCATTTGCTCATTTACCAGAAACTCACTTAATAGACACAGACACACACCAATTTCAGAATAAGTACTTTTAAGTGGGATCCTCCTCCTGGACTACAAATAAAACTAAAGGGGTTTTAATACTTCTAGAGAGGACACTGCATTTCACTATTAATTATGCTGGAGGGGATGATGAAGGTCATTTTACGTCATTGTTACCTGGAATAGTACGAAATATTCCTTACTGTCTGTGTATCCCCCCCCAATGACCACCACCTGGCATTTTTCTCTAAGTTAACACAAATCATTTTGGGTATAGATGCCTCATTGAAAGAGGTAAATGCATGTAATGTTTGGCGACTGAATAACATAGGAACAAGAGATTATACCTTTTTTTCCGAATTGACATGAGATTATTCCTGAATTAACTATTTTTTAATATCACATAATATTGTCCCATTCTTTGAAATTGTTTCGATACTGCCCATTTTATTATCTGATCATTCTCCGTTATCCGCACTGCTTCTACCTAGCTCCGTAGTACATAAACCTAACCATTGGAGATTTAATTGCTCTCTATTACAAGACCCTGACTTTATACCCAAGTTACGTATTTCATTTGTCAAGTTTATACAACTTAATAATAATAATATTAATAATAACTTAAATAGTAAGTGCTTCGGCCCAAGACCTTCAGTCTTTGTGGGAAACTACTAAATGCCATATTAGAGGAAAATGTATAACATATTCATCCTTCCAGAATAAATGTAGATCTAAATGCATAACAGAACTAGAAACTTTGATTACTAGGTTGGAACAAGAACTGAAGGCAGGCTATAATCAGGAGAAAGCTAAAGAATTGAACGCTCTTAAGTCAGAACTGAAGGGCATTTTTCTCAAAAGGGCGGAATTTATTATGCATCGTGCTAGACAGGTTTATTACTCTACAGGTGAACATCCCAGCAAACTTCTAGCCTAACGATTAAAACATAATGAAAAGAGAGCTTACATACATGCAATTCAGGATGATGCCAAAATATATACTCAACCTGATGAGATAAATAGAGTCTTTGGAACATTCTGCAAACAATTATACACCTCAGAATGTCGGGCTGACTCTCAGGACTTCCTAGAGAATTTAAATCTTCCCACAATAAAGAAAGATCAGTGTGACATTCTGGAGCGTGCTTTATCAGTTCAAAAAATGAAGCTGGCCTTGGAATCTATGAAACCTGGCAAATCCCCAAGTTTGGAGGGTATTCCACCTGAGCTATTAAATCTTTATAGGACATCGTTGGTCCCCTGCTCCTGAACTCCATTAACTTTGCCATAGAACATAGACATAGAATTGGTCTTTTCATAGAGACCAAAACACAGCCTTACTAACACTCTTATTAAAGAAAGGGAAGGATCTAGAAGTGTTCTAGCTACAGGCCAATTAGCCTAATATCCACAGATGCTAAAGTACTTGCTATGAGACTGGACACTTGTATTGGAGGTTTAATCAACCTTGACCAATCTGGTTTCTTTAAAGGGAGAAATGCTTCAGACAATATAAGACGATTGCTTCATATTATTGACCGGTCAGATATACAGGTATCACCTACGGCTGTTCTTTCTTTTGATGCAGAGAAAGCTTTCGATAGAATCGAATGGAACTATCTCTGGTCAGTTCTAGAAGGTTTTGGTTTTGGGTCGTACTTTATTAAGATGATAAAAACTATTTACTATAACTCCTCAGCTTGTGTACTTACTGGATCGCTGCAATCCCCCTCATTTAGACTTGGTAGAGGCACACAAGGTTGCCCGCTGTCACCTGATTTGTTTAACTTGTCTCTAGAACCATTAGCTCAGGCAGTGCGTTTAAACCCACAATTTACTTACTTGGGTATTACAATACTTCCTACTCTGTCACAAATAACAAAACCAAATTATTTTTATCTGTTGGAGGAGATTAAGAACAATCTTTGCAAATGGTCCCCTTTGTGTTTAGCCTTTCAGGGTAGAATAACAACCCTTAAAATGAATGTCCTGCCCAGATGTAATTTTCTGTTCTCAATGCTTCCATCACCGCCTCATAATGGATATTTTAAGGAACTTAACTCTGCGGTGAGAAAAGTTATCTGGAACAACAAAAGACTAAGAATCAAACTCAAAACTATGCATCGCCTAAAATTAGGAGGAGGATTATCGCTTCCAGACTTCAAACTATACTATCTGGCATTCCAAATCAAAGTTTTGCCGGCCTACAATGATAAGAATTCCTTAATACCATGGTGTGGGTTGGAGGCTAATATTGCTTATCCCATTAGACTCCAAGACCTGCCTTTCGCAAGAATTCACAAGAAACAGTTAGGGACATATGATAGTATAGTAGCTCACTCCTTTAAAATTTGGAAATAAGCAGAACATGATGGGTGGTCCTTTCCCGTATACTAACAGAACACCTCTTTGGCATGGTGGCAACCTCAGTACGGGCAATAAACCCCTTGTATACAATATCTGATCTACACAAGGCATACATATACTAGAAAACATTTTTGATAATCCAGCACACCACGTGATTCATTTTAAATCTATACACAAAACATACCTTACACCTGATTTACTACACAAAATTAAAGCAGGACCCTTACTGTCAAGTATGCAACTCAATGGTATTTGGCACATATATGCTTTGGTCATGCCCAATTATAGATACTTTCTGGTCATTTGTAAGCAATACCCTCTCTACTCTACTGGAACAGCCTGTCCGGAAAGACCCGAGGTTGTTTCTTTTAATGGATGATTCTATGGATCCTTTTCCTTCTCATCAAAAGGGGATCTTCTTGGCTGGACCAAAAAGACAATATTGAAACTGTGGTTTGAAACCCCGTACCCGCAAATACTATTTTCACGACAGCACTCTTTTGGAACTTAAAACGGCTAGAATTAACAGGGCTAAAATGGACAATTACATCATGGCTTTGTATTGAGAAGAAATTGTTCAAATTGCTGAGAAAGTAATGATAGTATAATACCCTACTATGGGTTACAATATGTTTAGCTTATTTATCTGAACTTCATTATTGTTTTGTCCTTCCTAGTAATGTATGCATGTTTGTATGTGCGTGTCCGGATCTCACAGCTGATCTTTGTTTGTTTGTTTGTTTGTTATTTTTACATCTTAGGCATCTGTTATTGTTATTATGTGTGATAACTTCTATGACCTCTATGGGCTTGTTTTGGGCATTGTACAAAGTTAATAAAAAATATGCATCACAAAAAACAATGGTGACAGTTGTTCTGAAGTCACTCCTTTGTTATTTTAGCTGTGTGCTTAGGGTCATTGTTTGTTGGAAGGTGAACATTCGGCCCAGTCTAAGGTCCTGAGAACTCTGGAAGAGGTTTTCTTCCAGGATATGTCTGGCCACATTAATCTTTTCTTCAATTGCAACCAGTCGTCCTGTCCCTGCAGCTGAAAAACACCCCCATATCACGATGCTGCCACCACCATGTTTCACTGTTGGGATTATATAGAGCAGGTGATGAGCAGTGCCTGGTTTTCTCCACACATAACGCTTAGAATTAATGCCAAAAAGTTCAATCTTTATCTCATTAGACCAGAGAATCTCAAATCTCAAAGCCTGGAAGTCTTTCATGTGTTTTTTGGCAAACTCTGTGCGGGCTTTCAGCTCCGTCGGGCAACTCTGCCATAAACTGGTGGAAGGCTGCAGTGATAGTTGACTTTGTGGAACTTTTTCCCATCTCAATACTGCTTCTCTGGAGCTCAGCCACAGTGATCTTTGGGTTCTTCTTTACCTCTCTCACCAAGGCTCTTCTCACACAATTGCTCACTTTGGCTGGACGGCCAGGTCCCAAACTTCTTCCATTTAAGGATTATGGAGGCCACTGTGCTCTTAGGAACCTTTAGTGCTGTAGAATTTTTTGCAACCTTCCTAATCAAGTCCAATCAGTTCAATTAAACACATCTGGACTCCAATCAAGGAGTATAAACATCTCAAGAACAATAAGAAGAAATGGACAGCCTGTGAGTAAATATGAGTGTCACAGCAAAGTGATTTGAATACTTATGACTATGAGATTTTATTTATTTATTTATTTTTCTAAATTTACAAAAAATTATATGTTTTTCTGTCAAGATGGGATGCTGATTAATGGGAAATACAATTAACTTTTTTGATTTTAGCAAGTGGCTGCAATAAAACAGTGATGAATTTAAAGGGGTATGAATACTTTCCATTTCCACTGTACATGCAGTGGCACACAGGTCAAATTAAGGCAAAATTGCAAACAAAATCCTCACACTTTAGAACCCTAAGTCCACACAGTCTATGCTATTTGTTGAATTTACTAAGAGAGCCTCTCTCCACATTGATTGCGTAATCAAAAATGTAAATATTCAAGCATAAATTCTTAGGACTTATTACTTATTCATCTGATATTACATATATTGAATATCCCAGAATAAATATTTTGCTTGGGGTGCCAACTGGACCACGAGGCTTCCCACAGTGGCCCTCACCCCGCCAATGTTAACCGCTGGAAAAAATGTTTAGTGACTAATGCAGGGCATTAATTGTAATTCTAGTCTAGTTTAAGAGACTAGTCTAGTCAGTCTAGTTTTCTGGCTGGGAAAACACCCTTAACACTGTTCCAGCTCACCCAAAAACGTATGGATGCAGCTGCTCTACCATGGACACTCATACCATGAAGATGTGCACCGTTCTTGAGCTAATCTGAAGGCCACATGAAGTTTGGAGGTCTGTAGTGATTGACTCTGCCGAAAGTTGGCGACCTTTTTGCACTATGTGCTTCAGGATCCTCTGACTCTGCTCTGTCAGTTTACGTTTGCTGCCACTTCATGCCTGAGTTGCTGTCATTCCCAAACATTTCTATTTTCTTATAATACAGCTGACAGTTAACTGTGGAATCTTTAGGAGCGAGGAAATTTCATGACTGGATTTGTTGCACAGGTGGCATCCAATCACAATTCCACACTGGAATTCACTGAACTCCTGAAACCCATTCTTTCACAAATACTTGGAAAAACAGTCTGCATGCCTAGGTGCTTAATTTTATACATCTGTAGCCATGGAAGTGATTGGAACATCTGATTCAGATCATTTGGATGGGTGAGCAGATACTTTTGGCGTGTCTGCGTGTGCGTCTGTCTGCGTGTGCGTCTGTCTGCGTGTGCGTCTGTCTGCGTGTGCGTCTGTCTGCGTGTGCGTCTGCGTGTGCGTCTGCGTGTGCGTCTGTGTGTGCGTCTGTGTGTGCGTCTGTGTGTGTTTGTGTGAGATTTCTGAAACTTGTTTCTTCTGTGGAAGATTGAATGAACAGTGTACCTCTGGTGAAAAGCAACAAATTGGGGTCCAAATGTATTGTGTAGGATTTTCAAACTACATAGGGTCAGAATGATGCATACAACTCACCTAATATTTAGTTAGGCTTTTTTGGTGGTTCTTGGCTTGCATCTAGAGAGATTTATTTATTTATATAGTCCCTTTTCATCTGTTCGTCTAAATTAGCTGACACGTGATTTTTTTTTTTTTTTTTTGTTATATTAAGCTTAAAGTTTTTCCACCTGGAGAGGTCTGTAATGTTTAACCTCGGACAGAATCTAAATAAATCCAGAAAATCACATTGCATGATTTTCAAATAATAGTTGTTTGCATTTTATTGCATGAAATAAATATTTGTTAAAATAGAAACTTAATATTTGGTACAGAAACCTTTATTTGCTATTACAGAGGTCAGACGTTTCTTGTAGTTTCTGATCACGTTTGCACACACTGCAGAAGGGATTTTGGTCCACTCCTCTTTTTTCCTGCTTCAAGGCTGTTGCTATACAACATCAGAGTTTCAGTTCCCTCCAGAAATGTATTGGGTTCAGGTATGGAGAATGGCTAGGCCACTCCAGGACTTATACATATTTCTTACGGAGTCACTCTTTAGTTGCCCTGGCTGTGTGTTTCGGCTCATCATGCTAGAAGATGTTCCCTTTGCAGAAAAGCACCCCCAAAGTTTTTTTTTCCACCTCCATGCTTCACGGTTGGAACGGTGTTTTTTGGGGTTGTACTCAACCCTTCTTCTTCCTCCAGTGGAGTTCACAGATTGGCAGACTTCAAACTGTGAGTGAGCAGGGGGACCTTGCATGCCTTGCAGGATTAAAACCATGACAGTTGTTACTAATGGTCATCATTAAAACTGTGGCCTGAACTCTCTTCAGATCATTGACTAGGTCTTCCTCTGTCGTTCTGGACTGATTCCTGACCTTTCTTAGAATCATCTTCACGATGTGAGAGCTTGCATGGAACTTCCATTTTCTAATAATTGCGCCAACAGTTTTTTCCTTCTCACCTAACTGTTGCCCATTGTCCTGTAGCCCATCCCAGCATTTTGCATTTTTACAATTTTGTCCTAGACAGCTCTTTGGTCTTGGGCATGGTGGAGAGGTTGAGTGTGATTTATTGTGTGTACAGGTGTCTTTTATACAGGTAACAAGTTTAAGTAGGCGCAATTAATACAGGTAATGAGTGCAGAAATAGGAGAAGCTTCTTAAAGAAAATAAACCGATCTGTGAGAGATAGAACTGGTTGGTAGGTAATCAAGTAATTATTTCATGTAATAAAATGCAAATTAATTATTTAAAATCCCCACAATTGTGTCTGGTATGTGGGGAGGGGGGAGTTTCTTTTTTATTGTTATTTCATTAACACTGTATTGAAACTAACTTTGATCAAAAAAATAAAACCGTGCATGTTTCAGAAGAACATAATTTTGATTATGATGTACACACATGCTTCATTCAGTGGAGGGAGCATACAGCTGGACTGCCTGGGAGGAATCCAGGATAAAATAACAGTGTGTGCCACAGATGACTCATACCAGAAAGCCAGACAGAGTATGGCCCAGGTTGAGGAGGAGACACGTAGCCGTGCTGCAATTGTCATTAAACCTGGTGGCAGATATGTGGGTAGGATCATTTACTTTGTTCCTGTTACTTTTGCCATGATCAATACAAGTCTTTAATATTTCAAATCTATCCAAATGTACATCCTTAGCTTTAAATGAAAGCAGTATTTTTAATGCCTTTACTGCTTTGTTTTAGGTAAACGTGTTCAGATCCGAAAACCAGTGATGGCCCTTTCAGATGTGGCTCCATCACGACGTGCTCCACGTCCTGTCCTCATCTCCAGCAATATGAAGAAAGGTAGGAAGCCACCACGACCTGTCAGAGAGCGCATACTTCACTTGCTTGCCCTCAAACCTTATCGGAAGCCTGACCTAATTGTGCGCCTCACAAAGGATGGCCTCTCAGCCCAGGACAAAGACATTCTGGACAGCCTCCTGCAGCAGGTTAGTGGCACAGTCACTGTTGACTGTGGGGTGGGGGTGGGGGCACACATTTCAAAAGTGGGAAGGTTTGTGTTTAGAGTTCCTCGGAAACTGAAATATGGGGAACCTAAGGGAAGTGCTTAAATTAATTGGTTTCTGCCATGATGTTTTTTCCTGCTATTAATATAATTTATCTGCTTTTTGTCCGTGACTAAACTTAATTACTTGGTTACTAGTTTACACAGGGTGCAGTGTAACTTCAGGGGTCAAAATAGCTGACTGCAAAAATATGTATGAAGATACTTTTTTTTTTTTTTTTTTAAAGTAAAACTGTCACATACACTGCTAAGAACAATTATGGGGTCTTTTATTATTAGATATTTTGATTTGAAGTATCCCGTAATTTTTATGAGCAGTATAATTTAAATCCTAATACCCAATATTGGTTAAAACACTTCCTTTACAATTACACATTATAACTGCCATTGCTGTCAGGTTCAAAGAACTGGTCTAAACAATGCACTTGCATTGCACAATGCACGTCTTGACTGTTATTGTTATAAACTTTCAGTAGCCTTTGTAAATAAAATAAAGACATTATTGTTTAATTTACAAAAGCAGGAATAAAATAGTGCTGGTAATGTAACACTTTAAACAGCATAATGATTCAAGCACATAACAGTGATTCCACCACTTTGGTTTCAGCCAAGCATTTTTACTGTCCACCAGGGTGGCACGGTGGTGCAGTGGGTAGTAAGGCTGCCTCACAAGATGGAACGAATTGGGTACTTGACCTGGGAGTCAGCAGGTCCTCCCTGTGTGTGAGTGGCTTTACCCTGGGTAGTCTGGTTTCCTCCCACGGTCCAAAGACATGCATTAGGTTAATTGATTACACTATATTGGCTCGACCGGAGTGTATATATGGCTAGTGTCGATGTTGCCATGTGTATTAACCTAACCTTGTTTGTCTGTCACCAAGGTGACCATTGTTGCTGATAGTGATATACACAAAAATGATGGGCTGTTTCATTATGGGAAATTTTACTTTGAAATATCCCCTAATTTTGTGTGCGGTATAAATCCTTATTAACAAGTCATTAAGTTGACAGTAAACACCTAGCTGAAAAGGAAAACCTTACGTCATATTTGTAATTACTCGTTTACCTAATAAGCAATTAAAGCTTGTAAACTTTGCTCCTGACAAGACTTTCAGTCTTGTATTTAAAAAAAATTGAAATTCCAAATTGAAACTTGGTCTAGATGAGTGGTGACGTTAAACTTTTTATTGCTTCTATACTTTATGAAGAGAATAATCTGTTTTTATTGTATGCTTTGTTGCAACTTTATGAAGACTTTATGAAGACTTTTTCTCTACCCTCTAGGTTGCAAACCTGAATGAAAAAGACAACACCTTCACACTGAAGGACTGCTTATTTCAGGAAGTAAAGAAGGATTGGCCAGGGTACACTGAGGTAGACCAGCAGATTCTGAAGAGAATCCTTGTACAGTAAGTTCAGTATAGACATGTGGTGGGATGCAGGACACTGACACACCTGGTTGGGTTGACTTGCGGATTATCCTTTGTAGTAAATTCTGTTCTGATCTGGTATTGCTCTGACACTTTTTGAAAATTGCAAATTGCAGTTTCTCAGCTAAAGTATGTTCCCTTGCTGTTACTTTGGGACAGAAAATTGGCTGTTTTTTTCTGGCCTGGTTTACAAAACAGTTGGATTAACATTACAGTCCTTTGTGTCTCACTGCCAAGTGAGTGCTTTTCACATTTACTTGTACTTGGATATAAAATGGACATTATAAAATAGCTGCATTAACATGGTTAAATATAACACATTTAGAAAGTCTTCAGAACTTTTCACTTTCACAAGTTTTGTTGTTCTGCTAAAATGAACAAAAATACGTAAAAGTATCAAAGCCTTCCCAGTCAACAGTCTGCTCTCGATACTGAGATAATGAGAAATGGAAAACAGAATTTTAGAAATGTTTGCTCATTTATTAAAAAGGAAAAACTAGCTATTCATATAAATATTCATTTCATATGATCTTTAGCCCGTAAGTGTTCCTTACACTTACTTTGACTTTTATTTATTTACAGACAGTATGACTCAATATGACATTTAGCCAGGTCGATGTTATTTAATTTGTTAATAGACATCCATTCCTGCATTTCAAGCCTAAAACACATTTCAATAATAGTTGGGACCAGTAAAGCATTTCCCACTTTGTAATGTTGCCATTGCTTTTCACCATGCAGATGTTTTGACAGGATACCAGACAATTTAGTGTTTCATCTTATTATTTGCACATCTTCTTTATTGGGGACAGGTCAGGATAGCAGGCAGTCCTGAGTAACCACAAAACATGGAGGACAGAACTGCCTACAAATGACTGAGTAACTGCTACTATCAAAGTGGTCTCCATTATTCCATGTGAAAATGAAATACTGTTTTCACTTTTTTTACATGTTGCAGCACACAAAATGTGAAAGAATACTTGAAGACTTTATGAATGCATATAATTATCTTTTGATTTAATCTTCCGAGCTTTCTTTTTCACCGCAGGAGACTGAGCAAGACTCAGAACAGAGAGGCCAGTCCTGTCAGCCCACACAGAGAGCAGACCAGCAGCTCTCCATCCCAGGTTAGCCTGCTCTCTTTGCTGTAACACAAGTTCACAGATTAGCTTCACTCTATCCCAAGAGTACTAATTCTACTTACTAAAATACTGACTAATACTTACTAATATACAATATAATGTACTACAGAGCCATGTATCCTGCTAGCTTGTCTATACAAGCTTTGGAAAATGTATTTATTATCTGGTTATCTCACAACGTTTTTACTAACTTTTTGTGCTAATGTTTTTTGTTTGTACTGGCTTTTTAGATGTGGATATGATTGTTAGCTATGATCCAAGCTTTCTCTGGTTGAACAGTATGGTTCATACTGATCATAAGGACCACAGGTAGATTTATTTTGGACAGAGCCCAAATCAGGGCTTATCGCCTCACTGCTGAAACAATCAAGTCAATACTTTAAGGCTTTAATCTTACTACAAACAGCAATACAATCTGAAACAAGAGTGTGTGCGTGTGCGTGTGCGTGTGCGTGTGCGTGTGTGTGTGTGTAATGCACAAAAAAGAAATCGAGACAATAAAACAGTATATACTTTGTATAAATTATGTGCATTTCTATAGTCATTGCACAGTATATAAAGTAAACGGTTTGTATTAAACTGAATGTAAAATTGCCTTTAACTAAAATGTAAAGAGTTTTTGTTGTTTTTAATGCAGGACTTGTGCTGGATGTTAGCTAACTTTAGTTAACTAATATTAAAGACTATATTACAAAGGAGACTAATACCCTTCAATTTCAGATGTGATGTTTGCCTTTCTTATGTAAAAACAT